>PUFA01000578.1:0-167970 GCA_003508835.1 Eonycteris spelaea | reverse complement strand
GTGGAAAGAAATGGGCTACATTTTCTAACATAGAACATAAACGAAAATTTTCGTGAAACCGAAAATGGAAGGAGGATTTAGTAGTAAATTAAGAATAGAGAGCTTAATTGAATAAGGCCATGAAGCACACACACACCGCCCGGCACCCTCCTCAAGTACCAAAGTATGGCCAACCAATTCTATTAACAAACATACACCCATACAAGAGGAGACAAGTCATAACAAGGTAAGCCTACCGGAAGGTGCGCTTGGACAAACCAAAGTTAGCTTATATTAAAGCACCTGGCTTACACCCAGGAGAATCCACACAATAATGGCCGCTTTGAACAAATACTAGCTCAGACCACACAAAACTTAACTAATACCCCCAAATAAAACAAAACATTTACCTCAACTAAAGTATAGGAGAAAGAAATTTTAATATTGATGCTATAGAGAAAGTACCGCAAGGGAAAGATGAAAGACCCATTAAAAGTAAATAACAGCAAAGCTTACCCCTTGTACCTTTTGCATAATGATTTAACTAGAATAACTTGACAAAGAGAACTTTTAGCCAAACAACCCGAAACCAGACGAGCTACCCAAGAGCAGCTAAAAAGCAAACTCGTCTATGTAGCAAAATAGTGAGAAGACTCGGGTAGTGGTGAAAAGCCTATGGAGCCTGGTGATAGCTGGTTGTCCAGAATAGAATTTTAGTTCAACTTTAAGCCATGCCTAAAAGACCCACAGCTGAAATGCAGACTTAAAATATAATCTAAAAGACGTCCATAAATTGTGAGTGTTCTTCCTCCCTCAAGTTCCGGAATGGAGGGAGGAAATGGGATGTGGAGGAGTGGAAGGGAGATGGTAACTAGTGGTAGTGGTACATACAAATGTCACTTAATAAGCTCTGGCAGCTGTTGATGGCTTAGGAATACTCAGTGCCTTGTGTCTTAAGCTTTGGGCTTTAGCCACAATTCTGAGACAACAGGAAAGGTCATACTGCACATTCTCTTACCACATAGTAGATTTTAAAATCAGCCTTGTATTTATGCTTTAACATTTTTAGTCATTTGGAGAATAGTTTCCAAATCATTACAAGTAAAACCATTTGGCTTTTGATACTTGATGTTTTATGGTTTCAAATTTGCTGTTTAAAGCCAACCCTAGGGGTGAAAAACTATATTTCATCTGGATAGAGAAAGAGCATAAGCAACCAGTTTCTCACAATGAGAGAATACCTGGGCTTCTTTGACCAGACTCTTGGAGATGGAGCCAGCCAATAACTAAGAATAAGGGTAGTCAGTTAACATGAGAGGAGGGCCCAGTGCAGGTTAAGTTCTACCTGAGTATCTGAGGATTGCCCCTTGAATAATAAATATTTATATTTGAAAGAGTCAACTCTAACATAGTGGTTAAAAGTATGCACTTAAGAGTCGAATGCCTAAGCTGATAGTCCATCTCAAACCATGTTACCTCTATAAACTTAAACCAGTTGCTGAACTTTTTGAGCCTTTGTGTAATCATCCCTAAAATGGTATCTATGAAGGTAATACACGATGATGCAAACACAAGGCTTGCACTTACTTAAAACAGTTGTTATTATTAAATTTAACTTTACACTCTAAAAGAATTAGAATAAATTATTTTAAAGGCTTTAGGAGGAAAGGAAGGCATAGGGAAGAAGGGGAAGGAGACATTTAAGGAAATATTTGACACACTAACTCGTGATCAGTAATTTTACCTTTTACTGCACACACTGCCCATCCTCTGAGTGGCATCATTCTCCACTGCTAGATTGTACTTCCCAATGTGATTTTTATTTTCAGACACAACACCATTTTTGATGTAATATTCCTTTTTGTAAAGTCACATTACTGTATGACATTGATCCAGGTTGCTTTGTCCAAAGGACCTATTGCTTTTCGAAATGCATATCTCTGTGTGATGTGCTGTAAATGATAAAATCAAAAAGATTCAGATCTTAAAATTTTACATAAAAACGAATTTAATACTAAGAAAAGCCTCCTATACAAAAATGTTTTTACCTCCAACCCAGTGTTGGTAACAGTCTAGGAAAAAGGGAAATCTTTCCACTGAAATGAAAATTAGAAAGCAAAATCATCTTTTCAAAAATTTTTTAAAAAGGATTTATTTAATTTTCAAATTCTTGTTACGGTGGCAAAGGTCTTTGATTTAAGGTTACTTTCTATGAAAAGGCAACTCTGAGAAAGTCATGTAGGCACTCATTACACATTAAATTGTATTCCCCCAAAATTCATATGTTAAAACCTTAATCCCCAATGTAATACTAGTAAGAGATGGGAACCTCATGAGATTGGGGCTGTCATGCAGAAATTAGTGCCCTTATGAGAAAAGAGACCAAAGAGCTTGCTCTCTCCCTTTCCCTCACAGCTTCCCACTGTAGTATGTAAGAACACAGAGAGAAGGCAGCCATCTACAATCCAAGAAAAGAGTCCTTACTAGAAACTGGCCATGTAGGCAATTCGATCTTGGACTTCTAGCCTCCAGAACTGTGAGAAGTAAATTTCAGCTGTTTAAGGCACTCAGGTATTTTGTTATAGCAGCCTAAGCAGACTAAAACAGCACTCCACATACTTTTATTATCAGCAAAAGTTTCTGAGTATGCTGAAATAAATGTGTGCATTGTTATAGAAATAGGGTATATGACTTTGAGAGGAATACATGGACATTTAGAAATATGTCCTAAAATGAAAAAAGAATTCTGGAATAATTTATGTTGATCTAAATATAAAAAAAAATTGTCATATTCTTTTGGCTCCTTTACTTATGCACATGTAAATGTCACGCTGACCTGGAGAAACCTCCTTACGTATGAGCACACAGGTAAGAGAGCAAGAAGAATTCCAATCTATAAAGATTGAGTCATAATTCATTTGGGCTGGCTGACAAATAATTTCAATTCAAATACAAGAAATTTATACTCTCCTTATTTCCATGAAAGATTGAACTAAAAATACCATACTGACATGATGAAATTGAATAGTCAGGATAATGTCCTCTTTCATCAAAATGCCTGAGATTGCATGCGGAGCCAGTTACTGAGTACCTTAGATTAATTCCCTAACCATTCTGGACTCAGTGTCCTCATCTGTAAAAATGTGTGTGTTAATAATAATACCTGCATCACTAACTTATGAGAATTTTAGAAAAATGCCTGGCTTATGGCAAACTCTCAATTAATGTTTAATGCCCTGGCTTATCTGAATATTCAGTTCATAAATTAACATTCATGCAGAAAACTAAGCATAGATTCCAAAAGACACTAGAAAAATTTAACAAATCATTTATTAAACTGGAAAATTTCAGGAGGCCTTTTACCAGTAAAACTTACCTGTACACCATAGAAACAATAAGTTCAATGACATCATGTAATATGAACCATTTTTTATAGCACATATTTATTCACAATTTTGGATGAGAGTTGAAGAAATTAAGGGAAAATTTTATAAATCAAATTTTATAAGTTGAGTCCATTTGGACAATGGAGCGTGTGTGCCTTTCCTTGTTGCTCCATTCACATACATCTTTTGCAGTGCCCCACGAAGACAAAATTCCAGGGAAAAAATGATGAGTGGGAGTTCAGCAGGACTCAAAGTGAGGAAGTATTATGCATAGATGCTAACAGCCTCAGAGGCCATGCTTTCCATTCCAAACAGAACTTGCTTCAAACACAGAAGCAAGCAGTGGTGTTCTAAGAAACATCAGTGACTAAGGAACCTTTGTTAAATGGTGCATAGCTGCAGATCAAAGGGCAAAATTTAATCATTACAGCAGATCTGATACAGAACTTAATGATTCTCCTATAAATTGGTACTCTAATTTACTCCACATACTTAGAAGTATATTCTGGTCTAATTTTAATATGTTTTATACTATCTTATTCATTGTTTTGGCATTCTTTGAAATCATTTGCCCACTTTACTGCCAACAGCAGGAGTTGCTATCTACTCTCTATTCCAAGGACATCACTCCTGGGAGGTGGGAAATCACTTATCTTTCTCACAGCTGCTTATTGCACACACCCACACAATAGCCTTTGTCCTGCATCCTTTGCCTGCATCAGTTTCTTTCTCTCTGTTTCTCTTGGAATAGCATACATTTAGAGTGCAAAAGGAAAGGAAAACAATATAGAGTCATTCTTTATAGCCCACGCATTGCTTTGTTTTATTAAGAAAATGTATGCTGTATTTTCAAATAGTCCATCAGTTTGTCTGATTAGTTTTTCCCTTAGCCTTATAGGAAAAAAGTTACATTTCAAAAATCCCAAAAGCCATATCTATGTGTTCAAATTAACTCTTTGGGATGTGAGTGTTATAGGAGATTTTATTTTCAAGTTTTAAAACACACTTTGCTCATTAAAAATAATTTAAATTTTTTAATTACAAATATGCACATATATAGCAATATCTTCCTTCCCATAAACACAAGAGCCATTTCTAACTCTGAAATTCTCACTATTTACAAAACAAAATAAGTAAAACATTTACTTGTTAAATTCATGCCTTTATTTTCAGTTTTGAACTAAACATTTTTTAGTATTTTTAATTAAAAATAGAGACTTTCACAGCACGCGCATGCAAGCGCACGCACACACACACACACACACACTATGCCAGCAATATAACCTTGTTGCTATAAAGTAGCCTCCACTTTCTTGCTCTCCTTAGCCTAGCTCACATCATCATTCTGACTGAGGCAGAAAAAAAGAGGTCAAGGAAAGCCACGCTACTGAAGCTTCCAATTTTAAACATCCTCAGCCATTTCACAAGGGATTGGAATTTCAGGCACACAATTTAGATGGGTTTAAGGCTAGTTCCATGATGCTCTGCATAGTAATTGAAAAATTCTGTGAAATTGTACCATTTGCCAAGAAACTCTGAGTTTCTCTAGACCTTTGAGTTTGCAGAAGCAGAACTGGAAGAATTACTGAACAATGAGAGACCTGGAAATACAAATTTTTTCATAGGAGATTCTGAGGCCCTGCAAAGGGTGAAACTTCTTATTTTTGCCTTGAGTAATCTGTAGATTTATCATAAATTAAAAGCAATAGGGATCCAAATGGTTTATGCAGATATTATTTTATTCCAGGAATGACTCCAGCTGAGGTGTACGTAACAGTAGTAGTGACATAATTTGAGAACTGTGAGTTAACATAAATCCGACTCCTCCAAAATCCTTAGAACTATTTGATAATGTCTCAATGAAAAGATTTGATAACACACTTCACATTCACTGAACCAGTATAGATTGATAACCAGCCTTCCCAAAGTTCTTGATGAAAGTGGCATCCTCTAGAGATTTAAAGAATTTGTTGACTAAGGAAGACACAAAGAATACGATTAAGCTCTCCTCCTTCAGACAATGAAATTTGAATTGTACCTGGTTCTTTTCTGAGAATAATGTGAACATTTCCCTGAGAACTAGTGTGTTTTCTCTTTATAGATGACATATGCAACCCTTCCTGATTCCGTTTTTCTTTGAAAACCAAGAAGCCTAGAACCAAATTTGCTGCTCGACTTTAGTAATTATGTAGAACACTGTGACCTGCCTGTTTCCAATCTTTCTGCCTTGTCCTGCGTTATTCTCTATTTTCCTTCCTTCAGATTTTAAAGATTATTTATTACATGAATTAGTTTAATATCTCATAGTGTCTGATCAATATGGAAAGTGCTTGATGATATTGGAATCATTTCTAAATACTGTTACATGATTAGCAAAATATTAGCAGAAATATTGAAAGGTTATCGTGATGAGCCTTCCTGAGTCTCTTCGAAACAAAAGGAACTTAAAGGTAAATTCTTCAATCCGAAGGTGTCAGCATCACCTCCAGAGCTAACCTCAATTACAATTCACTCTAAACTCAAATTTCTCCAAATTGGGAACCGGCAGTGATGATCTTACTTGGTTACATGCAGGAGGCTGGGAGATGAGATGACAGTCATCCAGCTGTACACAGGACAAAGTACCCAAATAACACTTATAATTGTAGAAATATTGATTTGTGCCAGCTTTCCTATTTCCATTTCCTAGAGTAGCAGCTCTTATTTTTATTAAAGGATGTAATGTTTTACCTTATCATTGGCTAGAAAGAAACCTGGTGTATTTTCTAAATGATTGTGCTTATATGAAAGCCAGTACAGCTTTCTCCAGAAATTTTTCAAAATTCGTTCAGAACAAAGATCTCTCAGACCCTCGTATTCAATATATATGCAAAGAAAGTAAAGTTTTTCTTTATACTTAAAAGGAAAATTGTTCTCAAATATTTCTAAAGAGAAATTCACACTGGAGTTTAAGAAAATGCTTTTATTCTCCTCTTGTGTAGTGATAATGTTACCAGAAGACTGATTAGGGAAGGCCAAAGGTTTATTCCTACTCGTTATTACAATAACACAGAAAATGTACACAGTAGAGAATTAGTCAGATAAACCTCCCAGAAGCCTAGGGTGATTTCATCACTGCTAATCCAAGGCTATATTTTACAAAGTCAAATCTTTTAAATGAGAAAAATAAAACAAAACCAGCCAGTTTAAAGCTTCATCGTAGCTAAAGGTAGTGTGATAAATGCAATGTTTACCCTTTGTCTTGTACCTTATCCTCAGGTACCTTATTCTATTTAGTGAAAATTATTGTTGGAGCTAATATATTTTTTTATTATTAAGAATTTATTCAAGCAAAAGATAATTCTAATCAGACAGTGCCAAACCACAAATGGTTAGGAGCTCTCTACCCTATGACAGGAGCCAGGGGAAGGACTTTTATAGAGGAAAGGAAAAAGCAAATAAAGGAAACCATTGATTGACTACAGCTTAAAGCCTAGTTGGCTGCTTGTGATTGGTTGTCCTTAGGTTTCAATTTCATAAGTTTGTTGCAATTACAGGCTTAGATTTTCAGTTGTTATGTAGGCCGCTTCAGCATTAGAGCGGCGTCAGTCTAGTGGCCTCCTTGTTTAATTATTTAAACAACTTCTGATACCAAAGCCAAATTCTAGCCCACTTGGATTACAATATCTGACAGAAATACCTATGCATCAAATCTTAAGCTCCCCAAGGTGATTCCATTAAACAGCCAGATTCAATATCCAACTTTACCTAAAACCAACTAATTAAATTATTTTAAAATTATATATAATTAAAATAAAAAATCTCATTACAGAATATGTAAAATAACCCAATCAATCAATCAATAATTTAATTTAAAATCACTTCTGGTAATAAATAACCTCCTTTTTCTCCTCATATTTCCTTGTCCTGAAATTAACACAAGAACCTGAATTAGTGTTTTAATGGTAAAAACTGAGGCAAATTCTAAAAGATATTTTGTTATTAATTTTATTTAGGGTGATTTTTGAAAAATATACTCAGATTAATTTTAGAGAGAAACTCACAGTCAAATTGTTATTCTAAAATAAAGGACGGACCACATTCAACCTAAAAGACAGTTTTTGCTTATAAAATATTTAAGGGAAGAGCCTATTTAAAAACATGATTTGTTCAGAATAAAAACATGAGAAAATTTAAATGAAAAGTAACTTGAATGAAGAAGCAATAATTTTGTTTTGCTCAAGAAAACTGGTATTTTGAGGTGGGTGGGGGAAGCAATAAATAATAAACTATCTGTCATGAATCTGTTTCAAATGAGAGTAAACAGAGTTTGCCATTTCCATGTCTGATTCTTCTGAAATCCAATTGATTTTTTAATTCATTTGGTAATAGACAAAGTTATAAGTATATACAAAATACCTAAAGATCCAGGGATTGGAAATAAACTCTTGTTTATATTGTATGTCAACGTAATTTAGATTTTCAAAAAGAAGAATAGAGGTACAAGAACATTAAATGACCCATTTAAAGTCATCTAGTAAATTCACTTTGTAGGAGAGGGAGAAATAAAATCTAAGTTTACTAATTTAGCATTACAATATTGACATTATATCAGTATCCCAGAATCCCAGTAGGTTATACAATAACCTTTTTTTCCATAAATGTATCTTAGTTGATATAAATTATAATTTAAGACCTCTGCCAGAGTTTCAAATACCTCTTAAAAGAAGAAAACACATACCTTTTTTATAGTTTGATCTTTGAGATTCCAAAATGAATGGTAAAATTTAGTCTTTTGACATTGGTGAATGGGGAAGAGTATCATATTTGATAAACGGAGCAAAATTTTTAAGAACTATTCATGTAGTGTTCCAGAATATGCCTTTTTGAGCCATCCGCTATGTTTGTCATCAAAACAGTTGCATAAACCAGCACCTGGTCTTTCCAAAAATTCCTATTTTGCATCCATGAATCATATTGCTGACCTCATGAAGTGATTGATAACTCTAATCCCACTATCAAAATTAGAGTGTTCTGATATAGCAAGATTAATGAGTGCTGATTAGGAATGGGTTTTGTAGGAAAAATGAACTGCTTATTTTCATGAGAATGCTAGCCTCAAACTGGAATTTCTATAGTAATTTCATTTTCCCTCTTTATTGCTGCAGAGATGTTGTAAGATTATTGAAAAGCAAAACCTAATATAATTTATATAATAAATGGGCAAATATGTATAGCTGACACTCCTAATCACAAACGTTTAGCTGGTATCTGCCTCAAAAAGACTGACACTTGATATTTTTTTATAGTGAGCCTTACCAATTGCCAATACTATATTATCATTTCCCAGACTATCTCAGTCAAGAAGTCGATATTCCAGGAGGACTTAGTCTCAGTTTATTAAAATGCTTTAACCCTTAAAAGAATGCTCAGTGTCATGCCTTTCTCTAGGCTGAGAAGTACACCCAACTTCCAGATATTATCCTTCTCTTTTCCAGAAATGAGGAATTATGTCCATGTAAGACACCTAGATGGACCCACACTAATTATTATTAGACTCTGAGACTCTTCCTGGTCTCCATATTGTTGTTATGTTAAATCCTACTCCCTGGCCTCTTGTCCTAATTGCACCACCATCTCCAGATCTCTTCTTCAACTCCTCAGGAGCGTTCCCATGACACCCGTGATGCTGATGTCGCTATCCCTTGACTCCAACATTAGTTTCATCCTCTGAATTTATTGCTTTATTGTACTTGCTTTCCTCATATTTAATGTTAACTCACTTCACATTCTCCAGTCTTCATATGCAAACAAAAATATCTCTATAATTTTTTAAATATGCAACTCACTGAGAGACAATTTGAAAAATAATAAATAAAATCTAGAGAGAAAAACAATGTGCCAAAAGCAACAGATGGTCAAATAATATAGCACATATAAAATGTCTGGGTAAAAACCAGTTTTCTGAGTGGAGTAGAAAAGGCCAAATACACTTTGTAAACCAAACAAGATATGCATTTTTCAGAGAATATTCCATTAAAATAGAAAGACTCCCAACCTATAGTGATTTAAAACAGTTATTTGACTCCTTTTAGAGATAACTTTTATAAAAATTGAATCCCCCCCATGCTGTCTTTTAATGAATAATGTAAACCCAAAGCATTTTAACTGGTGCACTATTCAATGTGACCTTCTGTAATTAGCTCACACGTGGCTCTTGTGCAATTACTAAAGAAAATGAAGAAATCTTAAGGTTAATAATGATTTATCATGTTTTATCTTTATTCTCCCAATGTGTATGCATATACTCATATGCACACATAAACTTTAACATCACTCTGGGGATAATAGCCAGGGTCATGTAAGTTTATATCCTTTATGGGGCCAGGGGTCAGGGCAGTATATACAGAAATTGCATAAGAAAACTGCAGATGTCCCTTTATTCTTATGTAGCAGGGATGTTAAGGCAAAAAAAACACTCCCTCAGATCAATCTGGTGTTATACTTTTGAAGAGAAAATAATACAAGGACATCAACCTAAAATTGGAAATATTATAGAAAACATGCCTAGGAACATGAGGCAGAGTTAAATGAATGCCTAAGAGCAAGCCAAGGAAGAAGACTGAGTTGTTAGAGACAGCTACTGACAATCCTCTGAGCAATGCTGCTGAGATATTTATATTTGCTCTGACAGCTGTTGAGTCCACCCTTTCTCAAACATAACTTAACAATAAAGGTTATCTTCCTGGTCATGACCCTGTGCTATAAATTTAAATTTAGTCAGACCTCGATTCAAATCTTGACCACTTAAAGACCACGCAAGCTCTGTGACTTTGAGCAAGTTGCCTGATACCCTAAGCCTTAATTTCCTTATCTGAAAAATAGAGATAATAATACCTTCCTCATAATGACTGTTAAACGTAAAGCCCCTAGCTCTGGTGTTTGGCACGAATAAAGGCTCAACACATCTTAGCTAAAATAATAAACATTAATAACATTAATAACCTGATGTTTAGAAGAATTCTATTTGTCTCTCACCAGGTTTCCTTTGGTACTCAAATGACCTGTCCATCCCAGATGTTCATGAGTTGGCTCGGGGGAGGGTGGGGCGGGAGACCCATTGAACTGCAAGCTCCCTGAGCAACCTCCATCTGGTTATCAAACTCTTAACTGTTTGAGTACAATCTGAGTTCAGGCAATTAATTATGGAAACATCACTCTATATTTCTACAATTTCTGCAATGTCTTTTGTGTGTCTAGCAATTTGAGAGAGACAAAAAGACTTTGCCTAAGAGATTGTAGGCTGAATTCAGGAAACAGGCTAAGGCAAGTGGCATTATCCCACCTAAAATGGGAGCTACAATAAAAAATAGACATAAATCTACTGCAGGACAAGAGGCTATGACCAGGATGTGGTTTGGTTAGGAAATCTATAAAAAGTTAACTATGTAGCATGACTTAGTGACTGGTTGAATAGCAACATGGAACTAAAATCAAGTTCTAGAAAGAAGGCACTGTTGGGTAGTTGTGATGCTGAATTTTGTCAACTTGACTGGGCCAAGGGATGTCCAGATAGCCAGTTAAACATTATTTCTGGGGTGTCTGTGAGGGTGTTTTCAGAAGATTAACATTTAAATTGGTGAACTGAGTAAAGCAGAGGGCCCTCTCTGATGTGGGTGGGCCCCCTCCAGTCTTTCAAGGGCCTGAATAGAACAAAAAGGTAGAGGAAGGTTGAATTCCCTCTCTGTCTGATTGATTTGGAATGTTTAACTTCTGCCCTTGGCAGACATGGTTCTCAGGCCTTCTAACTCAGATTGAAATCTACACCGTCAACCTTCATGCTCTCAGGCCTTTGAACTACACCATCTGCATTCCTGGGTCTCCAGCTTGTAGATGGCAAATCGTGTGACTTCTCAGCTTCCAAAATCACCTGAGCCAATACCTTATACTTATAATAAATCTCTTATATATATATATATATATATTTTGTATAACTATATAATACATATAATTTCGTATGGTTCTGTTTCTCTGAAGAACCCTGACCGACACCAAAATGTAGTGTGTTTTCCCCTGTACCCTGTGTTAAAAGATGCAGTTTTGTAAAATTGGGAATATTAAGGATATAGATATTTAGTTACTAATAATAATCAGAATAACACTGGCTGCTGTAACCAACACCAATATTCAAATGGTGTAATATAGTAACTCACTGACTTGAGTGTTCCTGATTAGGATAGATAAGGAATTCTGCTCTAACATTCAGGGACATAGGTTGATGGATGACCTATTAATATCTTCAACATATACTTTCTAAGGTCACTCCTGGCCATGATATTCAGTCAATAGGCTGGAAAAAGTACATTTGCTTCTGAACCACCTGTACTCAGAATTATTACACAACCCTTATATTCAGGATCCTTGGCAAGAATTACTGCCCCCACATAAATGCAGGATAAGCTAAGAGGCCGATAACTGGGCTGGACAGCCACTTAGATCAAAAGCACCACATTAAAGTAGAATATGAATCTTTTGTGCATAGTTAGCTGTCTCAGCTGCAAAGTTCCTATAAGGTTGAAGAGTATAGACTGGAACTGTGTCCACAAGTTCTCTAGAAGAATTTCTGGATTGGTCTCAAGTGGGATGTTTGTTTTTAGTCAGAGGTGGAATAATTCTTTGTGATGTCCCAGATATACCCACAGAAGTTCAGCTAAAATAAAGTAGAAAGGAAGGTCAGTTAAGTCAAGAAACTTCTAGAAAGTGGCATGGGTTATTTCTGCAAACCTGAATGTCACCAGGACAAGACTAAGGGTAGAGAGAAAGACAGTAAGTTCATTGTTTAGTCTTCCATGGATGAGAAGAAGTGACTGAGAGGCAAATAACAGCAACACAGAGGGGCAGAGAGGTGTGGCTGATAGAATGCACTTCAGAAGAGCAAAGATAAGATTTGATTGGGAGGTATTACGTTCAGCAAGTGGCAGTAGAAAAAATAAAAATAAGCTAAAAGGTTGTCTTTCAATATCACCTTGAGGTAAGAGAGTATGTAGGCAATTTTTAGGTTGCTGCAAAGGAGCAGTAACCAAAAAATGAGAGTCAGTTTCTGTGATGAAAAGAGGAAAGAAAAATATATTCATTAAAAAAGTAAAACATTGATGACAGCTAGCAATCAAGTAATATATTACCCCCACACTGAAATTGTGGGACTTAATTTACTAATTTGTTTATATTTTGCTGGATATTAATCAATGAAGTGTTCAAGATGTGAATACTCAAGCATGGTTAATGCAAAATCTATACAAATTTACATGAAAGATCTAATTTTAATTGGCATGCGTCATAACATCTTGGACAAGTCACTTTTTGAGCCTTGGATGTGACATCTATAAAACATAAATAACTACAACTAACACACCGAAGTTAGAAAGGTGGCTCAGACTCTGCCCTGGGTTTTTTTCACAGCTGGAGTCTATAGTTCTACATAATTACAACTAAGAAAAATGAAAAAAATTTTCACTTGAAACCCAAACAGTGAAATCTTGTAAGCCTTAGAACTCTCAACTCAGACACATCACACTTTCACATAGTAAACATAAATAATGCCACTTATAACAAAATTTAAACATTCTGACTTTTGATAGAAGAATCCAAACAATCAAAAAGAATATTTTATGTAGAGAATAATTTTACTCAATATCCATAATAATTATTCACCATCTTTTTCTTTCCTGGAACTCTGCATTCAAATGCAATCTTACAAAGAAGACAAATATGTAAAATGAATGAGACCAAAACTGCTCCTTTAGAAATGAGAGGTAGAAGCCTGGATTTCATCCCACTTGAGGGTAAATCAGAGCACAGCTCCTTCCTGAAGGGGGCTTCTCAGAGCACAGCTGAAGGCAAAAGCACAAGGGGAAGGATCACAGGACCGAAGTCTTCTCAGCAGCCATTCTTTGAACTGCCGTTAAGACTTCCCTGAAACAAAAAATTACTGATCTGTGTATAGTCAACCCTTAATCAACTGTTTATGATTGGTCTCACTTTTTTCTACCTATCTCAATGCCAGGCATGTTGATGCCTGATCGTATATTTTTTTCAGCATTTTTATTATATTCCGTATTGTATAAGCAGCATTCCTTCAGTACCTTCTACCATCAGATCTCCGATTTTTTTGAGAACAAAGAATATATAATTGTTGAATTGACTAAATTATCAGGACCCAACATCTAGTTCTGAATTAAACATTAACACATATGAGGAAAATATTAAAAGGATTCAAAAGATAGAAATACAATGAAATATATGGAAATTAAGAGGCATGAATGTGTTTAACTGGTCAATGAAAAGACAGTGAGAAAATGAATAATCATCTTCAGGCTAGGGGGAAAAAACTTTAGTGATTAATAACTTTTTAACCTTTGCATTTTCATGAGGGATTTAAGTCAGGAAAGAGTTAGACACTTCCTTCTTAATGAGAACTGGCTGCAGCCCTAGTGCTACCTGAAGTCCCAAGTCAACAGGCTCTTTCATTTTTCTGAATGGCTTTTCCAAGCATTTACTGCATTCAGGATTTCTATGCCACGCCACTCTGATAATATCCGAAAAAGAGATAAAAAGGCATAGATAATGGCAATAAGAGTAGGATTACAGAGCAGATATGGCACTGGAAATGAGAAAAAGATGATTGATGTAGCAGCTCCTTGGGAAAGGCGTGTGTGGCTGCTGCACAGCTCAGTGGATGGTGCTGTTCTTCACCAAGATAGAACATAGAGGAGGAGGCAGATGGTGGCGAGGTAAGGAAGGAATGATGACGAATAGGGGAATAAATGCGCTCCTTTCCTGCAGAACATACAGAATCAAGGTGACTTTGAGACATGCAGTGGAACTGTCTAGAAGGCAGTCAGACATACAGGGTTGAAGCTGAGCTCAGGACACAGATTTCAGAGTTCTTGGCGTGGCTTATGCCGTAGGTACATAAGTGTGGTTGAAATCAGCCAGAAAGAACAGGCAAAGAAGGGGTCTTTGACTTGAGGTCCAGGCTCCCCTATGGTTTCCATGAGTAGTCTTCAGCAGGTTCTTTTAATCCCCTAAAAATATAAGATTTTGTGAACATGTTTATTTTTTTTATTAAAAATTATTGGGCTGATGTTGCGAGCATGTTTATTTTATCTGGTCTATATCTCTTCAGAGTCTCAAAAATTCATTACCCAAAAAGGTTTTGAATCAGAGGTCTAGATTGAGAAATGAAAATATCTAGAACACACGCCTGAAGATCATAATCTTCACATACATAAAGAGCATCAGGAGCCTGAGAAGGAGCCAACAGCAAGAGAATCAGAGTAGAAAGTAGCAAGGCTGGTTCTAAGAGAAAAAAGGACTTGTAAAGTACGCAAAGGCCACTTCCTACCATTCAGGGTGAAGCTCTAATGCTGACCCTCACAAGGCCTCTCTGACCCTTCCCTGAAGCACATGTCTTTATTGCATGTCTTCACCACTAAAAATCAAGATCCCCGTGGAGAAGAAACCTGAGTTTCTAGTACCTGGAATATAAGAAAAATAACATAATTGTTGATTGATTATTTGACTAACTGGTATTGGAGACCATTTACAATTTCTTTAATTTAATTTTTACCTTTCCTTGTTCCAAAAATAGATTCAAATGGCTCATAAACATATTTTTATTGAGTGACTAAATGAACAAGTGAGCAACTATCTTCCTATTTATTTTCCATCAATAGCAGTAACAATATAGGCAGAGTACCATCATAGAATACAGATGAAAAGGAAGAGGAGAAAAATAAAACAGTAACTAAAAATAAAGTAACTAAGAGGATTAGTCACTGAAACGTATTCATTGGTAAGTTTTCTTTTTCTGTTAATAAAAATCATTCTTATTTATGTGACAAAGACTTTTTATTCTATAATCTATAATACTGGATAGGAATAGATGAGTAGTCATCAAAAGTTGCTAAAGCCCAACCATATTGGACAATTCAAAAGGTCTTTATTATAAGCCAAACATAAATATAATATCCTAAGGCATTTATGCTATGTGTTTACCGATAAAAGAAATGAAGTTGGCTTTCTAGCCAGTTTGGATTACAACATTAAAGTCATTAAACAACATAAAAAGTCATTTCAATGATTTTAACATGAGTTACACACTCATCTTCAATAAAATATTTCTCAGAATTGTAGAAAATTTTTGAATTACAGACATGTTTCTTTAGTTTTAATATTTAAGCCATCTTAATACTTGTTGTAAATAAACTATAAGACAAGAAGAAATCTCACCTTAGGCAAAGTATTTTACTCCCTCTCTATATTCATAACAACATTCGAGTTAGACTTAAAAATATTAAGTTCTAGCTTCTGAGGTGCAAGTGTAACAAATACTACTACATCAATCTGACAATAAGGGAGAGAATTTGTATATATTGAGCAGTGTGTATAGAAGATGGTTTGTGCAATCAAAAGCTTATAAATTGATGCATTTTTAAAAGATTCATCTTAAGTAAATACTGTGAGGACAGCAGTATTTTCAAAGTGGCTGTAATGTCCTCATTCATGTACAGATTCATTAGAGCCAAGAAAGGAAAAAGGAAAGTTGACATTGTTTAATGTTGGTACAGGCACAGTGCTAGCTGTATAATTTTGCAAGGGTCACTGTAAAATTTAAAAGTGGGGCTCTTTTTTTTAAAGGCAGAGGAAATAAGGGCAGGTGCCAATAAAGATATACTTATGAAAATACAAAGCCTTTTACTTTCTTCCAGCGAGCGTCTCTCTTCCTCCCTCCCCCTCCCTCCCTCCTTCCTTCTCTCTCTCTTCCCCACCCTTCTCTCTTGTCAGTTTTTTATTTACTATTGTTCTAAGTAAAAAATCAAAATTGTAAATATTAACATGAATTTTGCCACCCATCTTTATGTTGTACATTACTGACTTTAAATGCAAATATAAGAACATTTAACTCATATGCAAAATCACCAAAATTACATGATTTGTATTTTGTACCTTTTATATTAGTACTTAGCTAAACAGTGAAAATACAGCACAGAACTAACTTAAAACTGTTTTTATTTCACTTTCAATAACAGCACATTCTACCGATACCCTCTACCTTTAGCTTACAGAAAAACGTGGAAGAAATGAAAAGAAAAGGAACTATGAGTCACTCTATTTTTCACTTTCTTTCTATGTACTGATTTTAAGTGTAAATGGTTAGGTAGCATACAGCAGTAAGAAAGTATACAGTGGTAAGAAAGGGTATGCTGGAGCTCCCAGGTCGTTGGTGTTTCTCAGAAGCCATTGCCTGCAGGTTTTGATTTGAAAGGAAAGTGTGCCTATCAGTCTGTGAGCACCACACTTCCTCAGTCACAGATGTAACCTGCTTACTTTGTCTTCCTATGCCTATTCTTACCTTTTCAAATTAGACAATTTCAATTTAAATCTTAAGTCATGCAATTTCTTTTAACTGCAAAATTCTGAAACCTCTTTTAAATAGCATAGGTAGATATATAAAGTTCAGAACTGAACAAGGACAAACTTCCTTGTACACTACACATTCAGTAACTATTGCTTATATCATTTGCTTCTAAACAAAGAAAATCTGTTCAGCTGGTAACCACACACTATTTATACAGTCGAAATCACTTTAGTAGTTCAGCAGGCGCCATATATTAACTTGGAGATTCTTTAAGAATTGTGCATATTTTTTGGATAATGTAAATTAGTTTATGTAAATTAGTTCATCAAATATTTTATTGGGATGCAATATGACATTTGGCAATATTCCTGACTCCTATAACCATTAAAGCCCTTCTACAAAAGACCTTCCCAGTTACATTTGCTTCACTGCACTTAAAATGTGAACCCAAAAGTCTTGTTAAACAATAGATTTCTGGGTTTCACGCCTAAATTTCTGCTTCAGTAGATGGGGCTGGAGCCTGAGACTTTGTTTCTAACCAGTTCCCAGGGCTACATTATGAGGGCCACTGTTACAGACTGTCTTATAGGTACAATAAGAAACAAAAGTTATTACAAAAAATGACTTTTAAATTACTACTAAAGAAAATTAAAACACTCACACTTCTAACTAAAATTTATCATGACCTCACAGTATTTCTCAAAAGAAATAGAATAGGTAATATTATAAATATCCATTTTTTGAATCATCAGAATATGTCTAACATTATTATACTATGTGTATTTTTGACTTCATATTTGGAAGTTTAAGCACAGCTATTTATTCTTTTTTAGCTTTTAGACAGTTTTCTAAAGAACATATGTGTCTTTCAGAATAATACAAAATTTAAAAAGTTAAAAAAACAAAACTAAATTGACTTCACGTATGTTTATACATTTTCCAAAAGTTGCAAAACAAACTCTGACTACAAATAAAGATAAATTTTTCTAAAATCATATATTATTATATAGGTGTGGTTTGCTGCCAATTATTTGTACCTCTCGTTAAAATTGAGCAGTGTATTTTTAAATGTCCACTTTTTACCATGTGCTATTATAGCATTATTTGTGTGGTAATGTAAGGAATAGCATTTAATCAAAAAATCAGTTTACCTTAGAGTCCTAAATATACATACTATATTTGAAAATAAATAAGATTAGCTCTTATAATAAACTAGTGCTCAACATTAGTTTCCCAAAACTTACAGTGTAAATTAATGTCCAAAGGAAACATTTTTCATTCATTACTTAAAGATTTTAAACTACAAATTATTAAACATGTGTATCTAAAAACTTTATTTTAATTAACTTCAGACCCTGTGTATTTTTATGTTTATTTGAAAAACTTTTTAAAAATTAACAGTATATGTAAACACTGCTCTTACTCTTCAGCTCTCTGAAAACTAGCTCTTCTGCTGTACATTGACTAGTGCAGATAAAGGGAATTTTGTGATGACAGGGATACCTTCAAACAAGGTTACTTTTCAGGACTTTGGATTGCTTTTCATATTGTGCTATTGATAATCAAGTGTGATCTTAGCAACCTCAGAAACTTTGTTTAATGATGCTGACAACATCAATTCTCCCAGCCTTTCAAAAGAATATAAATTTCTACTATGATGTGGAGACTTACAAATTCTAAATTAATTTATAAATTTGGGTAAAATTAACAAAATGAGTAAATTTCTAGAGTTAAAAAATAATTACTACTTTTCCTAAAGAAAATAAAAGGTGAACCCAATCATGATCATCAAGAATATGCAAGTAAATAAAGTTTGTTATTGATTTCCTATTAGACATAAGGTACCTGGATTCATTGTCTGTCCAACCCTACTCTTCCTCATCCTTTAATTCATCACTATTTCTCAGGTTTCTCTCCTGCAGGAAATCACCAGGTATCAGATACCAGACATACATAGGTAGCAGGCACCAAAGTCTAAGGTGTCACATCAGCTGGGTAATAATAGTCTCAGAGACAAGAGGTTCAGCACACTAGGTCGGCTCATTTAGGATTCATTTCCAGAGTCTCATCCTCTTCCCCCCTGCACTTCTTTTCTATTTATTGATTATTAGTTCCCAATAGTCTGCTTAGCTTTTGTTAAATGCCTTTTTGATTTGTGGTGTTTCCAATTTGAATGTTCATGATTCCTCTTGGCTTTATTCCATAATTTCTCCCTTCATGCCATGATTGAAGCTGTAGTTTCTCTAGTATCTCCTCTTCACCTCCCCTTGATTCCAACACTTACACATGCCCTTCAATATTACACACAGAAAATTTCTTATCCTCTTATATGACTATCTGATATGTTTACAGATTGACAAGTTGGGAGAAAACCCAACTTCACATTTCAAAAAGTAAATAGCAACCAATACACATGATAGGAATGAAGAGCTGCCAAAATCTGTCTTCATTAAGTTTTTTTTTCCCCAGACTCATTTATATGCTACATTTGATTAGTCTCTTGGAAGACAGAATAGCTGAGAAATTCCCTGTAGGTATTTCATGCTAACATGAGTGATAGCTGGTTACCTGGGACATAATTTAGAAATCCCAAAAACTCAGATTTGAACTCTAGTAATTCTAAAAGAAGATTAAATGGGAAATAATAGACATTTTTGTTTTCACAACTAGGATTTCTTATTCCAACACCTTCTCATATCAGTAGCACAGCCTGAAGAGTGTTATCTCGCCAGAAGGAAAGTAATACGACAAAATCGATCTGTCTTCACATCACAAAATCATAATGAATAATTTTATATTAATCTTTAATATTTGCATTTTTTACTTTTGTAATAATAGCAATTACTTTTCATGTTCTTCACAAGTTCCCATACACCAATTTAGAAAGCCTGACAATCTTCTCATTTAACTTACATTAGTTAATAATATTTATTTACTGTCTTTTCCTTTGCCAATCTTTCCTCAGTCTTCACCCCTGTCCCCTGTCCCATTCTCCTCTTACCTATACTTGCTAATTCTGAACTTCGCCTAAGCATTTCAGCCTTGGTATTATTTTCTTTTATTCTTACTGGCATAGGAAACTTCTGGATTTTGGTAGATTCTGGATCTGTCCACCAATCCTGCCCATTCTCCATTATCCAATAATGTATACTATACTACCTTGTAATCATCAAGATAAATACATAATCTAATCTCAGATAATTATTAGACCCTGTTTCCCTAGATATAACACTTAGTTCAAGGCCAAACTTCTAACCTAAAATTGGATTCTTGCAACAATAGTTTTTTTAAAATTAGCCTAGACGATGTTTCCTTGCTTTGAGGATCATGAATGTGAAATGATAAGAACCAGAAGTTAACAGCAGCCATATGTCAATCACATAGAGAAAGTGTATCTTAAAGTAATAAAGCAGAGAGAAGGAGAAACAAAAGAGAATGAGAGAGAGACTTGACCTTGGCTGAGCTGGATTTCTGTCACCTGCATCCCAGTGAGTCCTGACTACCTACAAATGGGAAGAGCATTATAATAAGAGCAGCTGTAACTTCTGGAATGTCTCCCTTGGAAAGAGAGTAGTATATTATTGACTATGGATCAAAAAAGGCAGATTGAAGTTGTCATCAGTGCAGTTCATCAAAATATTTTTGCTCTCCTCTCTAGCCACAGGGTTGGATTGCCCTTCCTGTACCACTTTGAAAGTAGGCCAGTGAAATGTGAGCAGACATGATGTGTATCAACTTCAGGTAGATCTTTAGAGTCAGTGTGCAATTTGCCATGTTACCTTATTCTTACCCTAATGATATTTTTCTTTCTTGACAAAATTAAGTTTGGGAACTTCAGGTTGTCACCATTGCTGTTAATTAAAATTCTATTTAATTATGAAACTATTGTTTTTTGTTTGACCATATATCTAGAAACTACTGAAGAACTACAGATATTTTTAGGTTTAATATCCTATGATTATTTTTAATATAATAAAATGTAACCTGATGGATCCTTAAAGAAACCTCTTGCACCGCTGTCTAGCTACACTGTTCAGTACGATAGCCACGTGTCCACTGAGCACTAGAAATGTGGCTAGTACAAATCATGTGTTGCGTGTATAAAATATGCATCAGATTTCAAAGACAGTAAAAAATATATATCATTAACAATTTTTATATTTTGGATATATCGAATAAATGTATTGTTAAATTTAATTTTACCTGTTTCTTTTTACTTTTGTAATGTGGCCACTAGCAAATTTTAAATTGCATATGTGGCTTGCATTGTATCTCTTTTGGGCATCCGTGTTCTAAAGTCCAAGTGTATTCATGATTATCATGAATATTCGTGCTATTAGGACAGTGGCTTGTTTCCATGTCTTTGCGGGCACACCAAACCATAATAGCTGACCTACATCTGTTACACAGTAGCCTCATCAACCTGACTAAAGTCTCTACTCTTTCTCATTTTTAGCTGCACATGGTCATGGGACTAGTCCTCTTTATTAGTTTCCTTTTGATTATTATCAATTCATTGTTCAGAATTTAATATCAACTTTTATATCTATATTTATCAACCTAATGTCTGACACTCTTCAACAGCTGATTACCCCATAGCTCTCCAGTACCATTTATTTATATTTTCTGGCCTAGACCCACTCAGATCTACTATTTGCACATGCTTATCTTTTGTACTCACCTATTTTTAAAGTGCAGTGTTGTTTCTATTACTCCCTGTCAATCCATGACATGACCTTCTTTTTCACATTCACTACACAGATTTTCTCCCCTAAAAGATCTTCCACAGTTGGCTCCACATAGTTCTCTGTACCAGTCTCCTTGATACCTTTTCATATATCCTTTACTACTTCATGGCATGAATTTGTATTCATTGAGTGATTTCATTAAAATATATTTTAGATAATTCATATGTGGCATTCTGGCTCTATACTAATTTATAAATTATTTTGAAGCAGAGTATTATATTTCATAAGATGATAGCTCAATAATGGATCTGAAAGATCAAGTATTTGTTTTTACAAGTGAGGCAGCTGAGGCCCAGAGCATTTAAGTGACTTGTCAGAGGTTATACGAGTAATCAGTGGCAAAATTGGGACTGGAGCTCCCCATCTTCTACTGGTACTACTCGAACAAGCCACCTTTAATTTTCTAACTTATTCTTCTAGCATATAGGTAATGCCCCTTGCATAAATCAAGTAGTCTCAACTGAGCCATGCAGAGGCATCAGCAGCTGATTAGTAGTACCTAAAGCAGAGGACACTGGATTGTTAGGCTAGGGCTAAGAGCAATGAATCTCCTTTAGTGTTGACCCCATGGGACAAAGAGCAAGCTAAATCATAGGTGAGTGAGCAGGGGATAGAGGCAGGCTCCTATCATTACAGGGCTGCTGAAATGAAATCTAGACATCTGAAGAAGCTGAAGCCTAACTATAGTAATTGAGCGTGTGTAATGGATTTGCACAGAAAGAAGGAAGATGTCCGCACAGAGAACAGCAGGTTGCCAGATATAAAACATCAAGTTTAGGTTCTAGATCCCATCCACTGGGCCAATCACAGACCATATTGTTCCTTTGATACTGTCTTGAACTAGGTAGGTTCAATCTAGATAGAATGAGCCTGAAACATGAATGTCTTTCACTATAATAGTTTACTGATTAAGTAAGGCAAGGTAGATAATACTAAGCTCTACACATAGTTCATACTTAACAAATGCCATAAACTGGTACTTACAGCATGAGAGAGGAAGGGAGGGTGGGAGGGAGGGAGAGAAAGAGAGAGAGAGAGACAGAGAGACAGAGACAGAGACAGAGACAGCAAGACAGAGAGAGATGAGCTTGTTGAACCTGTCCTCATCTTCACACTATCAATTTGCAGAGGATCATAATTCTGTTATATAATAGATTATATTCCTCAAAGGCAACACGTGAATCCATATGGGACTTGGTGTACCATTTAATGGTTCATTTTCTGCTAAAATGATGTAATAGCTTCTGATCACTTCCACCTATGGTGAAATCATTTAGATTTTGTATAAAATACCTTTTGAAATATCTGTACTTACTCATTGCTGTGTCACAGTTGCACATTTTGCTTGATATTATTCCCAAGAAGTCATTTAATTTCAGAATTGTTCAGTTAAAATTGTCTTTTGGGGTGACTTCAAAGTGATGAATATCTCAAGAGTGTTGCCTGACTGACAGTTGTCAATTAGAAATGGATCCATAGGATGAACAATTTGACAGCATGCAGTTTAACCCTCAGATTGCACTGATTCTTAATTTATGAGTTGGTTTAATTTATGAATATTTCTATGTCATGAGACTCTGAGATTTTACCAACCCCTTTCTTTGAGATTTTCCCAGGTCTACAATCGAACAAACATTTAATAAAAATGGCTATTCCTGCTGTTGAAAATGTTGGTGGCAAGTAAGTTCAGAAGTGTGAATAAAAATCCATAAGTGTCTTTACCTGATTTTAAAATATGATGCCGAAGAACGTAGTAGTGTTTTTCAGTGGTGGTGAGATGTAAAAACCACAAGATTAAAAACTTGGATCTAGGTAGGGCAGACAGGTTAATAACGTTTGTCTGACTTGACCCACTAGATTGTTCTGAGAGGTAATTTTTAAATAGAAAATTTTGTTATTATTTAGAGAGCTTCAGCAAGTTTTCAGAAGAGGTTTCAAGATAAGAAAGGGAATTGATCTCTGTTAGCCTGAGCCAGCACCAAATCTAGTATAAAAAACCTTGCAGTGCTCAGGTAAACAGAGGCAATAAGATCACAGATTCTATCAGGCCCATGGTGCAAGTTTATAATTGAACAATGGGCAGAAAGAGAAGGCTAGGAACATGCACCATCTGTTTCTTTTTAAAACTCTAATGTATGTCTTCAAACTGCAAAAAAAGAAAATGAGAAACCACACTTCAATTCAAAATTTGAGTGAGAAGAATTCCATTTTAATTAAGTGGTAAAAGTCAATACTTAAACATGTTCAGAGAAGTCTTTTGCTACAATGCAGTTGTTTTCAACCAGGAACAAGTTTGCCCACCAGGGGACACAGGCCAATGTCTGGAGACACAATTGTCACAGCTAGAGAGTGCTATCGACATCTAGTGGGTAGAGGTAAGGGATACTGCTAAATATCCTACAATGCAAAGGACAGCACCTCACAATAAAAAATCCACTGGCACAAAAACCAGTAGTGCCTGCTGCAATGTATGGGAAAGGGTACTCTAACATATCCTCCTGGGTTTTTTTCCACCAATATATCTATATAAAGCTAATATTTCCCATTCATTGTCTTTGCCAAAAACAAGAAAGAAGTGGTATCCTGAAAAAAACAAATGTCTAAAATTGCTCCTTTAGATAAATATCTATTTTAGCAAAATATAAGATAGCCTTAGTGAAATGAGAAATTATTTTGAAGTTTTGCACTGATAATTTGAGATTGTTGAGAAGCTTCTTAGAGGCCCCCTCTTCAGTTATTGCCCTTGATGTTTCTCACAGCATCCTTCTAAGAAATGCTATTTCTAAAATAAATAAAAAATCATTAACCACTTAAATAATTTCAAATATTATTATGAATAATAAATGCTTAGTGAACCATTATTAAACATTAAATGAGCCTTCAAATTCAACGAACCATAAACATTTCTACCAAAAGAACAGTGCTTTCATTAAATAAAACTATTGATAAATGAATAAGAACCTAGGAAGATTCCTAAACATCATTTCTCTTTTCATGGTATTAATTACTTCTACAGGAAGAAAGAAAAGCAGTGTTAATATTACCTTTAACCCACCATTTAAAAAATAGACTTCTTATGTTGAAAGCAATGATGTAATTTAAATAGGTTCTACATGTAGAATAAGGTTAGGAGGCATTAACCTCACAAACAAATTTCTCATGTCAAGATGCTATCCATTTGTTCTAGCAATAAATTATCAAGTTGCAAACTAAGAATGATATAGCCTGATTAAAAGAAAATGCAATTTATGGAAATATGCTTTGCATTTACATGCTTTTTCCCACTGATAAAAATAGTAAAAATCATTGTCATAAGAATGGTTATCATTTAGTAATCACCTATGATGCACCAGAACCTATGCCAGACAATCAGTATGCACTGTGCTGATTACCACAGCTATCTGGCTGGATGGATATTTTCCTCCAGAAAGCCAAAGCTAAGCTAAAATAAGCAACTACACAACTCTAAAGTAACAGACTACAATTCAAACCCAGGAGGGCCTTACTCCACAACCAATGACAGATCATGGTCTCCGCTGTAGTAAAACTCATAAACTCAAGAAAATTAGATTTATTTTTTATTCCTTTGTATTTTTCTTTGAACAAGATCTTGTCATTTAAATGACTAAGCTCAGATCATAAAAGATTGCTGTGGTTACACATTAATTCTTGCCTTACATTTAATTCCATAAAGGCATTTTGCCTTGTTTTTTTGTTCTATTCTTTTTCTGGTCCCAAGTCATAAAGGGAAAATTTATTTTTGTTTGTAATATATCTCTAGCTCAATTTCTTTCCAGTAGCGTGACTTTGATCAGTTCAGACATTTGTCAGTGTTCACACACACACACCCTCATTTGTAGATGTCACAGGACATAGAAACAAGATGTTTAGCATCAACGAGAAGAGCCTGTATGTTCTCTCTGAAACTTTTCCTTGCTGCTCAGCTGTGTGTGTGTTTGTGTGTGTGTGTACAGGTGTGTGGTGTGTATACATGTATGTGTGTTTGTATGTGTAAAGAAGAATATTAAGACTTTAGAAGAGGATGGGAAAGAGAGTTTCTAAGAGAGAAAGAGAGGAAGAAAGAAAAGAGGAATAGAAAGAGAGGAAAAGAGAGAAAGGAGGGAGGACTGCTTTATAGCTGCTAAGATTGCAGACAGAAATAGCACACAACCACTGTGAGCTGTATGAGACTCAAACCAAGACTAAATTGTATTTTCTTATAATCAGTTACTCAGAGAGAAGGAAATGACTTCTGGTCCTCTTCTACATCTTGATTTTTGGAAAATATTGTAAGTATGCTCGTATTTAATTTTGTATACCTAAGTATTTTTATGAAATTATCACAGGTACAAGTGTTTCTTACTTATATTTATGCTTTTAAGATAAAAATGATTTTTTGGACAAAATTGTAATCTCACTTCAGAGTTCTTAATAAATTTCTGGTTTATATTAAAAACTGGACTTTATTTTCAGAGTCAGTAGTTAAGCATGACTAGCATGTTATATAAACCTATGCTTCCTAACAACCAATTTGTCTAACCGATATTAACAATTATTTTATAAGTAGTTTTCTAATATTTCAACAGGAATAGCCCTTAAAGTGATTGAATTCAAGAAATATGCCCATTGAAATGTCAAGGAAAGTCTGCATTTGTTCCAGTTCTTGTGTCATTGTAACATTCGTCGTCCTAGTCCTTTGTGATTTGATGTCATAATTATGCCTCCTCAGAGAGAGATGCATTCATAAAACTTCTTTTTTAATTGGCAAGATTTTTCACTGTCTCTTAAAAGAAAAACAAGAAAAAACACAAAGCAATGAAAAACACAGACTCATGAGGAACCTAAATGGACATTTTACTTTTGCTATGACAATTTTTGCTTTCTCTGTGTGCCATATGTTATTTTTCAGAATCTTTGTTAATCAAGGGAAAGAGTAGTTCTGCATGAAACCCTTCTAAAATTATTTTATGTAAATAGAAATAAAATGTTTTTGTTTCTTGAGTAATAAATAATTAGAAAGTCAAAGCGAATCAAGAAGGAAAACTTTCTGGGTACCTTTAATACCTTGCGATGCTAGGAATAAATAAGATTTAACAAATTTAGACTTTGCAAGCATGTTTATATTTCTCTATCTCTTAAAAGTTTACAGAAGTTTGTTTACACAAAGATATCCTTTTGAGGAATGGCTCAGGGTAAATTTCAATCTGAACTCTCCCAATTCTGATGTAATGTGCCACACCAAAGTCATATTTTTTCCTTTCTCTCATTCTCTCCTCCTGACCGCTAGTATACTTCACTTTAATGGTCAAAGGTGGGAGACAGCATCAAAATAAAAATTTTTTAAAATGACTCGAAGTCCTGGAGGAACATTTTAATTCCTAGCTTTTCCATCTCTAATCTTGATTGCTGACATTCCCGTTTTTAAACTGGGTGGGGAGGGGATCAATTTGCAAAACTTCACCAGAAGCTAACTGTTTCTAATTATAATCCAGGTATTTAAACTATCAAAGTTTTGAGATTTGCCACCAATAGCCTCATAAATCAGTAACAGATTTTGTCATCCCCTTTTCCACTTAGTGAAATGAAGAAATTGAGTAAGCCAAGGAATACTTCCAAAATAGGCATTCTAGTATGAAGAATCAAGGGTATCTATGCACATTCAGGGCAGGTTGAAAAGCTTTGGCTCAAGTGTTACCAGATATTTCATGTCAGTAAAAAAAGTTCATGCACCCATGTTCTCTTTTATTATTAAAAAATTATTTTCAAGAGCAGGTAATATAAAATAGATAATAATAATGATGATGATAATGTCAAAACCCTTCAACTTTTTAAATTTAAGTTTCTTTATTTAAAATTTTTTGAAAATCTATTGCAGTACTGGAGAACTACAAGTTCTCATCCTTCTATGCCCGCCACACAAGATGAGGGTATAAATATCTGGTGCTGAGTTTGGCAAGCAAGATGCCTGGCTGTCTTGGTGTCACGTGGGTAGAGTGGATGGGGCATTTGACAGGGACTCCTGAAATAGCGACCAAACCCCATGACTCATCTTTTAGTTTATCTCATCACCCAGACTCACCTAAGAGAAGATTTTTTGAACACTCAGCAAAAGAAGTTAACAGTGGCATAAAAACAAAGTGTTAAATCTCTATAACTACCCCATGGTTCTTGTTATTATTGTTGTTTTTATTTATTATTTGTTTATTTGTTTATTTATGTATTTATTTATTTATTTTAGGCAAGGCAAACCTTGGTTGACCTCCCAGATTACAAGGACCTTATCAGTTTACAATCCCTTATTTTTTTATTTTTTATGCCTACAGCACCTGGTCTTCCTAGGTGGTCTCCCATCCAAGTACTAACCAGGCCAGACCCTGCTTAGCTTCCAAGATCAGAGGGGATTTGTTTGTTTGTTTTTAATCCACTTCCCTGTTGCCTGAGGACAGCTGTCATGGAATACAACTAACCTAAGATGCTTAGCAGTCCTGGCCTGTACTAGCTCTATGGCTTTTGACAATGACTTACCTTCTGTGAGCCTTAGTTTGTAAAATAGTGATAAAATCTCTTTTACCCTAGCTCCTCCTGGATCCCCTATGTTTGTTATTTTCTTACATAAATTACCTTCCTGAATCTTCCAAACAACTCTATTATATAGATACAGTTAAGCAAGCGAGAAAGGCAAGGCCCAAGGACATTCAGTACCTTGTGAGAAGTCTCAAGGTAATAAACACCAAGATTTGAATGTTTCCAAAGTCAATGCTCTTTCCCCTAGACCATGAATATTCTCAATAATGTTGATGTGTATAAAAGGGCTTTGAAAATATACAGTCCTTTATAGACTTAAGAAATTATTATTCACCCTTTCAACCAAAAAAATACTTATTGAATGCCAGTTACTTTAATATGCAGTAGGACTGGATGGTGATTACAGCATGAGCCCTGCCCTGGCCAGGTAGAGTGGCAAAGACAGAAAGTTATTCTGGAATTACCAATGAGACAGGTACACACAGACAGGTATGACATTAGATTCAAAAAAGGTTTCCTTTTAGCCATAAGAATTTTTCATTCTTAAAAATTTCCTCTGTCTATATTGTACCAACGCTAATTTGTTAGTTTCAGAAATGTATTATGGTTGTGTAGGATTTTACCTTTGGGAGAAGCTGGGTGAAGAGTAAATGGAACCTGTCTATACTATTTTTTTAACTTCCTAGGAGTCTATAATTATTGCAAAATTAAAATTAAAAAAAAAAAGTCCTCAAGAAAAGTTATCATAAGTCCTTAAATGCTTCTCCATCACTTAAACAGAATCATTAAGCAAAAACAATCATTCTAGTGTATGCTTTGGATAGGAGGGAACAAGTGAGGAAAGAGGAAATAGAAAGGGCTCAGACACTAACTTGATCCACTTAGTACTTGCCAAGGACTGACCCAGCTGGTAAGAGCCTCACTTTTAGATTCCACGTGGATATGTACTAGACCACCTGGTCTTTGCCTTGGGTCCTGGCACTGACATATTTTCTAGCAATTCTATTCTCTAACTGTGAAGTAGGGTAAGGGAAGAGGCTTTCCCAGAACAGACCATTAGTACATGAAAAACAGATCATTAGCACGTGAGAAAAAGGGAATACCGATATATTTATCCCCCTCCCAAAGATAGAATAAACTTTCCAATATGCAGACTATAGAAGTATCTAATATTACACCTTATATTTTTGAAGATTGCTAACAGTTTTGCATTATTCCTACTATAATTTGGAATCATTTTTAAATTTCAAATAGAAAGAAAATTACAAGTCTGTGCAAATTCATCATCATCATCTGTGTAAAGGAAACAAATTATTACATTTGTGAACTAAAGAGTTTTGCAAGCATAATTTCACACATTAAGACAAACTTCTTAAACTGAAATGCCTGGAGTTGGATATTCTAGTTAGGTAATATTTTTTTGGTCTGAAAAACTGTAAGCATTTATACCATTTTGATTTTAAGTCCTATGATTGTGATAATGTGTGTGGTTCTTTTTATATCTACCTTTTTTTGAGAATTTTCTATGGATCACTAACTATGCTAAATGTTTTACAAATCTTATCTGATTTTGTCCTTATGATAACCCTCATAAATAGTCTCACTTTACAAAATAAGAAATATTTAGTAGCATACCTGGCATCATCTTTATTTAGTGCTGCAACAAAGATTTCACTTTAAGTCTGTGTCCTTCAAAGGTTTATGCTAGTAGAATGTGATTCAGTTCTAATACTTTATAAAGCTATAACATCTTTCAATTAATTAGGGCCACTTTATTTTTAAAAAGTCCTCGCCCTTTTTTTTTTTTAAAAAGTCAGTGCTCGCCAATCATTTCTAAGAATTATTCTTTGGGAGACAGACTTTCGGGGCTCTTTGGCTTGCTGCTTTATGCCACATGGAGCCCTTGCCTCCCTCTCTCCACCTCTCTCTCCTCATCCTATTTCCACTAACCCTCTTGTATTGCCCAGGACTCCAGTTCTCATTCCATCATGAAGAACAACATAGTGCTCTCTTCTTAGCCCTGTCTCCTAACTCAATTCCAGGTCTACCTTTAGTCAAGGTGCTCAACTAAACCAAAATGTCACCCAGATGTTTAGCTCAAAAAAGGACAGCAGATAATCTTTATATATTATTTGATTTAAGATTCAGCCTTTTTAAGAGACATTTGAGTGTTTAAATATAAATATATTTAATATATATATATAGTTAGAGGATTGAGCATGCACTTAAACAGAGAGTCCATACAATTATATAAGCTATTTCATTTTTTAAAATATCTAATTGTGCTAATGTCTCCTAATAATCTTTCCTTTGACTCTTACCTAATTCATTTAAAGGAAAATAACACAAAGAGTTTTTCCTGCCTCCAGCACTCTGAGTTTCAAATGAATGTTGTCTACTTAGACAGTTTCCTCTTATGTCTTTCAAGTACTTTTTTATTTAAGCTTTATAAAATCAAAGTTTTTTGAGTTCAAAGGAAACTTAAAACTTAAAGAGTACAATACCCTCTTTTTTACACTGGAAAGAATTAAGACTGTATAACTGTGCTCCCTTTTGTTTTCAGCTCTATTATCCTTTACTCACTTTCGAAAGTGGGTCTCCAAATTTCATATGTAGCGTAAGAAGAGCAGGAAACATCAGAAGGGTAAAACATCACCTGAAAATAGAAAAAAAACCTAGACTGAGGTTATGAAAATAAATTTAATAATCACCAAACTCTTAGCCTCAAAGATTAAGACTTTTCCAACACATTAAGTAGTATAATCATTTTTCACATACCTGCCTGGTAGATAGATATTTTAAATCATCCTCGCAACCAAGAAGAGAGTAGACAAAGGAGAGGTTTCTGATTACACCTTCTCAAGTTCATGCTTGCAGTCAGTCCCAGAGGAACTTTAATGAAAAGGGCTTTTAAAATACTCAAAGGATATTAAGATCCAGTGGATGTTTTCACTATCTACATTCCTTCTCCCTCTCCAGCCCATGCTCCTATGCTTTTCCCCAGACAACTAAACTGTGTAAAAATATAGCTCTTGCCATCCCATACTATATGCAGATAATGAATCTGGCCCTGGGGCCATCTCCCTAAGGTGAGGGGGTCATTATGTGCTGAAGGTAGAAAAATGAGTCTGAGCATTTCTTTATAGATATCTAGTGAAGCTCAGTGGAAGAAACTTTCCCAACTTCTCAGGAGTAATTTGTAGACTCTTAGAAACCCTCTGCTTCTGGTTTCAAGACAGATGCTTTCTTTTCTCTAGATACCCAGCCCAGAGAGCTTGGACACCAAATATCTAGTTGCTTAACCTCGCCTATAACCCTGCACCCCGCCAAAAAAAAGAATACTGTGTCTGTCTTTCTGCCTGTGCTGAGGCTGGCGCCAGAGAGAGCAGGCACCGCTGAGACTGTCCACATTAGTAGAGTCCACCTTCAACTTGCTCTTTCCCCTCTCTCCCCACTTAGCGCACACACTCTTCCTGAGATGGAGTGACATGTTTTCTAACTTCGTGGGCTTGGGAAGGACACTTAGAGAAGTGATGCAATGCATCTTCACTTTTGCAGAGGTATTAACAGCTCATGATGGGCAGCAAACAAATCCCACCCTGGTGGTAAACTGTTCACTACTGTGCCAGTCCAATTTCCCATTTATCGTGTGGGATGATACTGTCTTTGCGTTTTGATTTCAGGTATTGAGATGAAGTGGCTATGTGAAAATTATAGTCTCCCTATCCACTGGCCCACTTCCTTCAAGTTTTTATCCTGCTGTTGCTCAGTTTCTCCTTTTCATCTCTCCCACGTGTAGTTGGTTTAGTGTCGAGATACCTCCTTTCTTTATCCCAGGAAAATTTCTTCTCTTGGGCTCCAAATGGGCCAGACAATGTGGGACAGGGCAAATTTCCCCCGAGCCATGGGAGACCAAGCCTGCACAGAGAGAAGAGGGTCCTTTGGCAGAGAAAGAATTCAACACACGCACCAAAATTGGAGTCAAAAGAAAAGTTTATTAGAAAAGGGGTAACAGTCCACAGACAGAGTGTGGTCTCCTCTCAAAGGCAGAGGGTGAGAGGGACCCTGAGTGTTCAGGAATTCAGTCTATATGTCATTCTTTAGTTCCTACTTTCTTTGATAAGGACTTACAGTGAGGAAGGAGGAGAAGAAGAGTATGCAGATGGAAAGGCCTGCTGGCTCCTCCCAGCCTAAATCTATAAGTTCCCCAAGGTTTTAGCTATAGGGAATGAACGATTTTATTTTTTGCAGGGCACAACTTAAAGACTCTTTTTACCCCTTCTGTTTCCCCTCACGGTGTGGTGAACGGATTGTTAGCAATCCCAGTAGAAATCTTCTTTTGTTCTGCAGGTGTCCTCCTGGCCTGGCTGCAGGGCTGATCAGCATATTACAGTCTCTGAATATAGCTTGATTAACATTTTAATTCTCTTGCCTCCTCCCTACATTACAGACATTGATTTTTAGTTCTCATCAATCAGTGCCTCTTTCTGCCCTAGCATTTGATTTGTCCTTTTTTATCTTAACCATTCTTTATTTCTTAGTTTCACCACACCTCTTCACAAAATACACACAAAGGATCTCACCTCTCTCTGTCCCAAAATTTGCAACCAGAATTCTTATTTTTACTCACCTCTTCTCCCTAATATTACCTCCTCACAAATTAGGACTTTCGAAAATAGTTGCCTATTAAATATATTATATGCAGATTGCATATACACACCCATTTTGTGGTTTCCTGGGTTCATGGACATTGTGACTAATTTTTGCAGTATTTAGCAAGATGGTTCTAAGATCAGATCCTCACAATGTGAGGAAGTAATGACTCTGAAGTTTTCTGTAGTTGTGGCCTTCTAAACATACAAATCTTACTTTACAGATTTGAAATTAAATTGCTATAGATTAAAACATGCAAATGAACATGAATTGGTCAATTTTGAAGAAAATTTATAAACGTATGTGCCTGGTCTACTGAGAGAAATTAAATAAGCTGCCCCATAAAGCTTTTTTTTTTTTTTTTTTTGAAGCTTTTATCCAGGCTGCATATTGCAAGTATAAATTAATGAAAATAACTGTTTAAGTTCTCAGATGCTTCAGCATTGGCTTCTGAAATAAAATACTATTCAGGCTGCCATTATGTTCCCTCACAAAACCTCTGATCTTTATCTTTTTCATCCTCTTCTCTCACCTTCCATGGCTCATTCCAGCCTTTTGATATTTTAATAGGTTCCCACACATATACACACCCAGAGCAGTCTAGAAATATTTGACTCATTTTCAGTAGTTCACAAAATTTGTCATTTTGACTTTACTGGTTGTGTCTGATTTGTTGGAAACTGCAAAACTGCTTCAACATTTATAAATGTTTCCACTTTCTCACACATTTCAGACTTAGACAAGAAGACATCAGCAACCAAGCTTTCTGTTGGGTTCTCCTAACCTCCATCTAACCTCCCTTTTTGTGTTAAAACCAAGAGAGGTGGCTCATTTGGCCAAGTTAAATTTAGATTTTTATTTCCGCTCTTCTGATTGCAGTCCTTAACCCTGATCTTTGGAGCTCACAGCACAATTTATGCTCCCTGTAAAGAAGGATTGTTTTTGTTTGTTAAAATTCAATAACATTTTTCAGCAACGGAACATTTATCCCCAATGTTGACCTGACATAATGTGGCAAATCATTTCTCCATCAAATCCGTTTTAATGGGGAAAAAAAAAATCTGTACAGATCTTTTTGTAGTGCTCCTGATTCTTGGGCATCTTTTTTCAAAGTTTCTATGTTAATATATATAGCAGGTTCAATATTATCCCCTTGGTCCATTATCGTTATTACCTAGGACTTGATGCACAAAAAAAAAAAAAAAAAAAAAATTAAATAGATTTACTCCCTTCCCCCTAGGCGTTCACAATCTAAGATAAATAGATATGAATAGACAAAGACTATAATTATTAAATTACAATGTAAACATTTGTAAGGCAAAACATTTTATCACTATGATATTCTCTCAACATTTGCCTATGGTATAGTTATAATGAATGCCTGAAAAAATAAATGAAGAAGGAAGAATCAATGTGGTAATGATCAAAAAGAATGTAACTGAACAAGGAGTGTATTATGAAAGAATCAAAGGAAGAATGGTGCTAAATGGTGTTTAATAAAAAAAGTAGTGTTTGGGGACAGAGAGCAAGTCTCTGAAAGATAAAAGAAAAATTCAATGAAATCACCCAGCAGCTCACAATATAGAGGCAGAGTAAGGAATAAGCTAAGGCCTATGTGTGTTGGTAATGTTACCCTTATAAAGCCATTATCTGTAATCCAGTCCTAGAATGAGTTCACATGTTAAGTGTAAGGCCAGAGCTCCCAGAAAAGGCCCCAAGTTTTGCCCAGGGGCAGGTCCCCGCCCCTAGCTCCCGCCTGCTAGTCACCTGAGGCCCATGGACCAATCCGCGGGTGCCAGGACTACACTCGTGGCTCCAAACCACTGAACCAAGGAAAGAGCCCTACGCTATGCTTTTGCCTTTTTTGAATCTTCCCCTTCCTGGACACGACCCTTTAAACCTTGCCCCAACCCTGCCCCGACCCCACCCGGGTGCGACTTCTCCTGGGGACCAGAGAACCTCGCCTGGGACCGCTTGCCTTTCAATAAAGTATGCCTGTTATTGTCTGTTGAGTGGCCAAACCTTACATAAAGAAATCGTCTAGAACAAGGGTACTCACCTTGATTCATGCCTATGAAAAGATTTAAACCATAGTCCATTTTAAATGATCTACATGAGTTCTGTTAAATTTGTGCGCCCTTAAAAGGAGTCAAATATGTGGTGACAGAAAGAAATCTAACTATGGAAGATGAACGCACAGTGTAAATATATATATGCCTTACTGTTAAAGTGTACAGCTTATCGGATTTCATTAACCAATGTCACCATAAAAATAAATTAAATTTTTAAAAATATATAAAGTTCCACGCCCACCCATCTTCTCCATCAGACTTTGAGCCCCAGGAGCCATTGATTCTTTTCACCCACAAGATTTCTCTCTCTCTTTGATCCGAGACAGTGTGGATGGCCTGTCTCCCTCACCTCCCCGTCACTCCCGATGTGTACCTTACTAAACGTGCCCCTCTCTGCAGTCTTCTTGGGCACAAAGCTTGTTTTCTATTCTAACTAATTGTTTCAGGAGAACTCACCTCTCAGATTTTGTCCTTTTTTTTTTTTTTCTTCAGAAAGCACGGGATTGGGGAGGAGTTCGAGAGAAGAAGGTTAAAAAAACAATGCCAGCATTCTCTGTTGTGAAATGTGAGTTTGGAGGAAAATGTTATAAACTATTACATACACGTACACACACATACTTTAATTGTTTTATCCATCATTATATTAAGTATATTAAAATTAGATATAGTATTTGGTAAAAAAAAAAATCACATTTTTAAACAACAAATCTCAGAAATGCAGAAATGAAATTTTACATTTCCATGACTTAAGTCAAAATTTATGACTCCTACATAAAATGATAGACATTTAGAATCGCTAATTCAAAGTAGCTTCATTTAAAACCAGGCACTTTTTTTTTATTATTAAATCAGTCTTAATCATTTAAAAATTCTTACATATTTCACCCTTTCCCCCTTCTGCCCAACAGCATTTAGATTTAGGGGCAGCTTCTGAAATGTCAAAGTGAAGGGACAAGTAGAGAGATGATTTATAGCAATTTTGTCAACTTCTTGTGACATTTAACTCCTTCCTCCAGGTGGTGGCATCAGCACTATTGAAGCATGTAAACACTTCCATATTTTCCAGCTACCAGGGTTAGATAATCTGGATGCTTGTCATCTAGACAACAACAACAACAAAACACTTTATATTGACTACTCATAGTCAGCCTTCTTTGGAAAGCATAAGAAACCCTCACAAGTCCTTCCTCACCTGTCAGGAGCCAAGGGAAATTTAGGGCTGACTCAGACCCCATCTCTAGCTTGCCCCTGTACCACAGCTACTGGGGCTCCTGTCATCAAGCAGGGCATCTGATTAGTGCTACAGACTTGCTCTTTCCTTGGGCTGCATATTAGTATTTGAGATAAGAATCACTTTTGCTTGGGCAACTCCCCCAAACTTTCTTGGGGATTTCCTCCCACTCCCTACCCTAAGGAATTTTAGATTCCAAAAGGACAAAATGTTTTGTTCTCACATTTAGCTCTCACCAATTTCAGAAAAATTGCTTTGAGGTCATCTCACATACTTAAGCTTTTCTATAAGTTGTGAAAGGCTGACTCAGTGTTCTGTGCCCTACAGTATATGGTCTTGGTATTCAAAGTTAAGATGGTAAAATTCAAAAAAATTTTAAAAAAAAAAAATATTCTCTTTCAAGCATCTGTTTTTTGCAGTTGAAAGCCATGACTTTTGAGCTTTGGAACCCAGGCAAGAATTTGACTATTCTAGAAAGGTTATTTTGTGCTCTACCTTTTCTGGACATTGAAGTACAATCTAACTACCTAATTTGGGTGGTGGAAGAATAAAAAAGGAATAACCAGGAAGGAAGCATATTTGGATATATCATAAAAGCAGGAAATTCTAGGGGCAGAAACTTTTCCCTTCTTTCCTCTAGGTTCTTTGGCTGGTCCAAAGTTAAATTGACATAAGACAGATTCACAGGAAAATAATTTTTTGTATATATGAGAGCCCCGAAGATATGAGACCCCCACCACCTCCACCCCAGCCTTCAGGTAATTGAGGCTTATACACCATCTTCAGCTAGAGAGAAGGGAGCAGGAGTCTGGGGCTTCAAAGGGGAGGAAGACAATTCACAGGAAGATGAGAAGAGCAAATGTTTGGTAAACAAATGTTTGCCATGCCATGCAGATAAATTTTTCTGATATAAAAAGTTATCTCTGATAGTAGCTCTTTTTCTGGGACAAGCCACCTATAAATTGTCTTAGGCAGGTAAGGGAGAGACTTTTCCTGAGTCTACTGGGTTTTAATTGATTTCACCTCAAAACAATCCATATGCCTAAGTGGCATATTGTTGAGTAATGTATGCTTCTTACTCCCTCTCAGAGCATTTGGCAAGCGGGAATTATAAATATGAAGCCACAATTACAAAATGTTTAAATCAAATATTTAGCAGTATTTCCCAATAACGTTAAGCGTTATTACTTTCAAAAACTTCTAAAGGAATATCAAAATTTTCAAAACATACATAATGGTGGATAGGGTTATTCACTTTATCAAAGCGGTGTCTTAATTTGGTAGCATTTTTAGAGTCTCACGAAAATGTGCCTGTCATGTTTAGATTCTCACTCAAATATCACAACTCAAAATTCTATACTCTTTTGGTACTATTTCCTACCATTCTTCCATTCTGTTGCCCAAACTGATTCCTCTTATTTCACTTACGCTTAACTTTTGTATTATTTTTAGTTTTAATCTCTTTCCCCTACATTTTACTATATGCTTTCTTCTCCTATTGTTCTAACCAACACGTTACAATATTGTAGATGAAAACATCAAAATATAAAAGTGTTATTCAAGTTGTAAAAAATCCCATATCATTGTGTTTGTCTGTTAACTTTCTTCCATAGATTGTTTCTGATAGAAAGTAAAAAAACAATAGTTTTTGATAACTAGTCTGGCATGAGCTCTCATCTTACCTGGAGGCTGCCCTACTACAAACACTCTCCTCTACATGGTCCCCAGGAAATTATACTACTTTTGAATTTATTCTGAGGGAATTGCTGAAAATTTAAAAATCTATTTTATACTGTGCTTTATTGTATATACTTAGCTACACACACAGAACTAGACCACAGTTATCATACTGATTATTAACGTGAATTTTTTATATTGCTATAGTTGTAGTTAGAGTCAGTTACATTATTGAAGTTCTGGTTAAATAATAAACACCTGTAAGTATTGTTTAATCAAATTCTCACATGAACCCTGAAGAGTAATGTATTCTCACCTCTCCAAATAAGGGACTAAGTCTCAGATTTAGACATTTCCAAAGATTTGTAAGTGCTTAATTCAGGATTTGAACTCAGGTTTGTCTGACACCCAAGTCAGAGTTCTTTCCATGCACCACACAAACACCAAAATCATGATACATAATTCTTTATACTATCTCTCATTTTATGAGACATGTATTCTTATTCCCATTTACAGATGAGCAAACTAACCAAGCAAGTTGAACTCAATTCAGATCTACCACAGTCGCTACCCAGGGAAAGAAGAGAAGGCACTGCAGGAAGAGGTAGATTGTGAGCAAGGCTACAGACACTGAAAAGTACTTGGCAGGTTAAAGAAATGATGAGAAGTTCAGGGTGGTTAAGAGGAGGGCTGAAGCAAACGGTTGAAGATATAGAGAAGATCATTGGAACTAGATCGTGATGTCTTCGTAAGCCACACTCAAGAATGTACTTTGGACTACAGTAAATATGTAATTGGAATAGAGATTTTGCAATGAATGATATAAAGAAATTTATTCATTAGAAAGTACCTCTGGCAACTTACCAAAAATAGACTAGAATGTGAGAAACTAAAAGCAGGCCCAAAAGAAGTTGTGGCTGTTGAACTTGAGTCACTAGAGAGGTAGAGGCCATGACCAAGTGAAGTCAGCTGCTGGTTTTTACATTTTCCTAGGACCTTGATACAGTTCTAATTTTTTCTCTCTCTGACCAGAATCTATAAAATATACAAAATACATGTGGAATACAATACAAAGTTTTTATTTATTACCCTGAATATGATAATTTAACATTGGACTCACAAACATTCAAATATTACCACTACTTTTCATGCCAGTTGTGTAATCTACTCTATGCCTATATATACCATGCCTCCTTATTTCTCTTGTGTTATTTACTAATTCACTGTTTTCTTTAACTGCATAAGGAGGGCTTTTGGATCCAATTTGGAAATAAGGCAATTGATAAATACATAACATAAACACTGTTAACAAAGGTACATAGAGTTATGGACAATAAGTGGACAAAGTGTTTATACACGCAGTTGTTTGAATCAAAGAGAAGATACTTATTATCTAAAAGTACTATCTATACTCTTTAATCAACAAATAACTTTGAAACACAAGGCTGCAACTAAGAAAGTATCAGCCAACAAATTTAAGAGATTTTACTGCAACTGTAACTTCTCAACAGTGGAATAACAGCATGTACATAAATAAAGTATTATATTCATGAGGCCAAGGCCTAATATTTATAGGAATATAATTTTACTTCCTCTGTTTTAACACATTTTTATATTTTAATCGGTAGCACTATCCATGATGAGTTTTTTGCACAGGTGTACATTCATTAATTTATTTCTTGGATTTTCCTTTATAAAGGGCACAATAAGAGTAAGATGAAATGGTACTGAAAGTTTAAGGTACATCACTGAAAATATATCAGCAATACCATCAACTCTCAGCACATTTTTAAGCTCCCTAAAAATTTCAGAACCATAGTCATACTATCTAGAGAAATAGCTTGCCAAGAACATCTTTAAAAATATACTATGTCATTCTTGCAGTAACTATTAACTCAAGTATTGAACTAGAGGGATACATGACCGAAAATAGTCTTTTTTTGCAAATACTGTATATATTATGTAAAAAAATAATAATAACATGGCTAATGACTTCTGATATGACTGGAAATGGTATAATTACATAAGTCACAGAAAAATAAAAAATAATTTCAATATATTTATGAAAAGGAAAGTAGTTGACCTTCATCTGGACTGTCATAGCTTTCCACTGGGTAACTTACATTCTGTAGCTTGATTAATACAGATGTATATTCTAGGTTTCAAAACTAAATTCCAAAATCTCTAGGATTTTTACCATAATTTGATGACAAACTACAGCTGTAGTAAATACAGTATTATTCCACAGCAGCTTTACTGAAAAGCTAGTCCTATTTTGAAATATTTATCTCTCTATCTCTTTCTTCCCTTATTTTTCTTTTCCTTTCATTCTTTCCTCCCCTCGCCTTACAAAAAAAAAACCCTAAGGTTTCTTAGTCTAGCTGTTCCATTGACAAATCCATAGTCCCTGAGTTGCTATGAGGCTGGTAAATGGCTCATGTACCTTGAGGAAGCAAATACTTGGTGGCCAACTGAACTAGGGTCAGGCCCTGGATACCTTTGGGAGGTATTTATAGAAATTGGGTACTAACTGGCTAATGCCGGAGTCTGGAGAGAAGGGCCACATGGAGATTTTCACAGCACCACCTTTTAAAAATACTATTCTATATTTTTCAAATACAGAGACAATTATTTATTCTCCTTTGCTTCAACTAATTTTGTTTTGAATTCCTCCAATACGTGTAGCACCGACACAAGCTTCAGAAATCAATGTTGGACAAAATAAGATCCTTAACCTATGGGAATTTATGTTCTGGGGAAAATAGTCAAATATCAAAAATGTAAACTAATAAAATTTAATAAATATTAAAAAAAGAAGAAGAGAAAGAACAATGTAATAGGATAATAACTAGCAAGGAATGTGGAAGGACATTAGATAAAGTGATCTGAAACAATCTCTCTAAGGGACAGATATTTATGCTGAGACTGTATAATGAACAACGGCCAGCCATAACCCCAGGGAAAGAAGAATCCAGGCACACAGGTGCACTAAACAGTTAAAGACCACCTTTAGCCTATTGAGAGGACAAGTCAACGTGGCTGAAATTAAGCAAGGCAGGAAAAGTAGAAAGAAACCAAGTCAATGAATGGGGGAAAATGGCTTATTCACTTGAAAGGTGAGGGTAAAAAGTTTGGATTTCATTCTAAGAACAAGGGGATAACAGTTCAGGACAATGAAAGAGGACATTGTTGTGGTCAAACTTATTTTTGAAAGATCCCTCTGACTGCCATATGGAGAACAGGTTGAAAAGAGGCAAAAGTAAAAGCAGCAACTCCAAGTGAGAGACAGTTGCAGCTAAGAAGTGACAGTGGCTGACACTATGGGGAAAGAAGCAGAAATGAGAATTGACACACGTGAGATAGTTGTGGAGATGAAGTCTCCAGTTCTTGCTAAAGGATCACAGGAAGGTGGTGAGGGACAGAGAGAAAGAAAATCCTTTATCCCTAAAAACTGAGAGATGCAAAATGGGAATTGTAAGGGTCAGAGAGCAGCTAAAGAAAAATTTCTTTTAAAGGAGAAAAAATATATAGAAAAATGTCATAGAATCTATGGCTTATCTACTTAATAATTCAGTTCTAGAGAAAGGGTGCTGCCACAGATGAGCATCCAACTTATTTATTAGTCTAATGATCTGGGTACAGATGGGCAGGTCAACAGGCAGCCCAGGTGGCAACTTCAATAATAGAGTATGACCAAAAAAGAGAAAATGAATCTTCCTTACCACTTAGACTGGTGACTTGAATTAACATCCAATTCCCATCACAGGCTTCACTTTTAATTTGAGATGGCAGTGCGGACAGAATAGGAAGTTAGGCAGTCAGTGACACAAATTAAGTACCCACAGGTAGTTATGTTCGTTAGAACTCAGTCATGAGCGGTTTGAGAATGGGGGTGCTCGACAAAAGATTAAGAAGAGTATTAACTAGTTCCTGATAGACACTTATGAGAAAAGGAAGGTGTAGGCAATATCTACTTGGTATCAGAGTAGGTCCTAACATCAAAGTGAACCACATGTAACTCTTGGCATCTCAGCCAATATTCAGCCCATGGTCTTTACAGTTTCATGGACTGATGATTGATTGGGTGGCATAGATTCTATTAAATATATTTTTAGCACAATTGTTAGTTACAATAGAAATAACCTGGGAATTAAGACCAGCAGACTGAGAAAGAAAAGAAATTCATGTTTAGTACATGCGAGGGACTCTTTCACATCCGTTAGCTTCCTCTGATCATACCTAGGAGAGAGATTTATTAACCCCTGTGTTATAGAAGAGGAAACCGAGAAGTTACAAAACCTGCCCAATGTCCACAGACACAATTTGGAGCTTCTGAGAATAACCCTCTTTGCCCAATAGCAGGTGCACTTCTCTTGTGCTGTGAACGTGCAGGAAGGTGTGTGGAGCAGGCCTTCGGGACTCTGTTGTCCGAGGTTGTGGTAATTACAAGAAAAGGCAAAAGCAAGAAAACACAGTACTCAGAATTAAATAAGCTATTTTGATTTTGCTGAATAATTAATAGTTTTATGAAAAAAAATCAAAATTAATCCCACAGTAGATGTTAGTAAGAAATTAATAGGCACTGTGAGATTCTAAAAAAGAAGCAGGAGCCACTTAACCTGTAGCCTGCAGACTGCAGTCAGCCAGCAGTCACTGCCTTGAGCTTCTCCTTAATAATGTTCAGAATCCTGCTTATTGAATCCACCCCCAAAAGGGAAGATCTTCCTTCCTATGCATCATGAAACATCTATGTCACATTCAGTAAAACCTTGTCTAACTCTCATAGCCTGTAAATGCCTTTGAAATTGTTCTTTGTGTTAAGAATGAGGTGGGGGGTCATCAGAGATTCTTTGTCAGGAACACAGATGATATGGAATGACGTATCTTATAAATAATATTTCTGGCATTAAAATTCTTTGTGTCTCACATCCATAATCCTCAGAAAGCTTAAAGCACACAGATATTACACACACATACACATATAGATGCATATAATGTCTGGGTAATTTATATTTATTCAAAAAGCATGTGGGTATATGCCCTAATACCAGGCAAAGGGGGAGTTAAATATTCTTCAAATAAAAAAAATTTTTAAACCTAAAAATTTTACAAACTGCTTTAGCTACAATACATTTTTTAAATAAAGTATTTGCCAAACTTATTTTTAAAAATTTTTACTCTGAAAGATTTCAAACCTATAAAAATACTACAATGAACATCTATATACTTTTCCCCTAGGTTCACCCATTGTTAACATTTTCCCACATTTGCTTTCTATTTCTTACCAAATATACATACATATGTTTGTAATCTGCAGGCTACAGGTTAAGTGGCCATATTGTTTTTCTTGCTGAATGATTTAACAGTAAGTTACAGACATTATGACCCTTTGAGCTTAAATACTTCAGCCAGTATCTCCTAAGAATTATAGTCTCTAAGCCCTCATATAGTTACTAAACTCAGGAAATTTAATATTGATAAAATAAGACTTTAATATAAAGTTCATATTCATATTTCAACAATTTGTCCTAATTATGACCTTTATAGAAAAAAATTAATTTTTTCTATTTCAGGCTCCAATCCGGGATCAGACCTTGCATTCAACAACCACAGTTAGTAGTCTCCTTTAATCTGAAGACAATGACATGAGTTTTGAAGAATGTGGGCTAGTTGTTCTGTAGAATATTTCTCAATTTGGGTTTGTCTGATTCAAGACTTCTCTCTTATGTATACTTACAAGTATACCTTTTGCAAACACAAGACTGTTACAAAAGTTGTCATAGAAATCTACTAGCTACATGACATATTTGGGACTGATCTCCTGATAATACGTTGTCTTCACATTTGCATCAATTTTTCTTATGATTCACAGGAATTCCTATTTTCACATCTAACTTGTTCTTTGAAATGTCCTCGGCCAATCTTCAAAGACATTACATTTTCTATACTAACTTTTAGTCATTTCTGAAGCCTTAAGCCTAAACTCACAGCTTGCTATCACCTGCTAGCAATTTTCTGGGTTCCTTTACCTAGATCAACTCATAGTTCTCATGCTCCCCTGCAGGATAGAATTGTATTGCTATTTTCATTGATCCCCTTTGCATTAGAAATACATTCTAGATGCAACAAAGAGAAAGACCAAGTAATGATGGCTTAAATAAATAAGAATTAATTTTCGTCACATAAACATAGGCCAGAGTAAGGGCTTGCTAACACTGTATCAGCATGTTAACCATGTCATGAGAGTCCTAGGCCCTCTCTGTCTTTCTACTCCATCATCCCTTGTTCTTTGGTTATTACATTAAACACTTTTCTCCTAAGGCATGGAAAGGTGACCCTACCATAGCACCAGACGTTAAGTCTGTATTTGAAAAAGGGAAGAATAACACAGTTTTATCTTTCCTTTTTTATCAGGAAAGCAATAGTTTTTCCAGAAATTCCCCCAAGAAGACTTCTACTTCTTAGATCTCATTGGTCAGAATTTGGTCACATAGCCATGCCTAACTGCCAAGGCGACAGGGACAGTGAGACACAGGAGTACCATTAACGTTGAGGCTGGTCATCTCATCTTCCAGTACCGAACATATTGTCACCACAAACAAAATGGGAATTCCCATATGAGAGGAAAGGGGAAAATAGATAATGGGTAGGCAACCAAGAGTTTCTCTGACTCTTCCCAATCACTATTTAAATGTACTTCCCAATTCTGTTCTATATTTTCTCTCTGTTTTACTTTATTTATCTTTTCTCCCTAGTAAAGATAAATTGAAATGAACTTTCAAATAGTTATATTAAAACTTAATCTTCCACCTAGACTCAGTAACAACAGCTGATTCTGTTTTCTCCTTTGGCATGTGAGGAAACCTGAAATCTGGCAAGACGGAGTGGCTTGCCCAAATTTGCCCATCAAGTTAGAGACACACCCAAGAATAAAACATAATTCTACTGAATCAGTAATGTAGTATCTGCCATTCAAAAAACATAGTACCTATTTTTCTACTCTGCTCTGTTTGGTTCCTCTTGCCCATACTTTGGGCATTTAAATTTAAAGTTCTTTATGAGGCTTCATCAATTCAGATGTTCACTTCTAAAAACTTCTCTAAAGAGAAAAAATAACGAGAGAATTATATTTCCTTCTTTTATTTTTTTTTTTTTAAATTTACTCTCTAAATATGAAGAGAGGAGAAGCTAGGGTAACAAATTATTGTCTTCATTGGAAACCATTGTTTCATATGAACCACGAATTTATAAAGCTGCTGTCTCTAATACAGCTTTAAAGAAACAATATACATATGAAATAAATCACACACATATTAGAAGTGATTTTTACATTTGTACTATTTACATATGTATCTATACATATGTATGTGTGTATGTGTATATGCATATGTGTGTATAGATAGATGTAAATTTAGATTTAGAGTGATTTATTTCAAGGAATTGGCTTACTTGATTGTGAGGTATGGCTGGGCAAGTTTAAAACTCATAAGGCTAGAAATTCTTGGGAAGGAGCTGACAGTATGGTCCAAGGAAGAATTTCTTCTTCCTCAGGGAACCCTCAAGCCCACCCCCATTATTGAAGGTAATCTCCTTTACTTAAAGTGAACTGATTGTAGACGCTAACATTTACAAAATGCCTCTGCAGTAACACCTGAGAAGTACTATAGCCTTGCCAAGTTGACATATATAAAATTAACCATCCCATACACATTCTTTTCACTCTGTTTATCTATAAACACTATGTTCTAAGACCTTCAGACAACTCAACCTTTTTGAGCTTAAAGAAAAAGAAACGTTATCTCCCAAAAAGCTTGGCCCTTGTATTGGAAATCTGGGCTCTCAATATTGCTTCAGCTAAAAGTTTATAAATTAATTCAGGTAGTAATATATTTCCTGGTTTTCAGCTATGATCGCCCTACCTATGAAGCAATGAATATCACTGAATAAATGAGTGAAGGCTCCTGGAACTAAAAAAATTTAGGGGAAAAGAAAACCTCAGTCATTATCTTCAAATGTTATTCCACCAGCTTATCAGATGCCCATATATGAGCCAAGATTTTTTAAAAATCAGATAAAATTTAATAGAAAGATATCAGAGATATGAACTTATTAAATTTTTAACACATTCTGCTTAGCTTTTCTACTTTTTTTTTCTTTTTGGCTTGGTTTTCATAGGAAGTTATTTGCAACAGGCATGTCCTTATGTTCTCCTGGGCTAAAAATATAGGGAAAATAATTATGGACTATGGCCTGGACCTAAGTCAAGCTGGTAACAATGAGTACAGAGCACTAATGAAAAATCAGTCCATTTCTATTCAATTCAGCACATATTTTTCATTCTCATTCATTATTCATAAATATCTATTGCCATCTTAAACTACCATGCTACGGAACTAATGTAAAATAATATTGAATGTCAACTGCAATTGAAAAATAATAAACAAACAAACAACCATGCTAAGCACAGGGAATTTTGCACGGGTGATTTTAAGACATGGCCTCTGTCCTCAGAGAGCCGACCGAAGAGACACATGTGGACAGCAATTACAGTACATGCAATAAGGGGCTAAATTGGGATTAGCGTGGGACACTAAGAAAATAGAAAAAAAGGCATATAATTTAGCCTCAGGGGGAAATAGAAGCTTTCAGGAGGAGATGATATCTGAATCCTGAAGAAAGCACAGGATATGGCAGGTAAATAAGAAAACCACATTGCCCACCTCACTGCCATTTTATTGGTAGAAGGCAGCAAAATGCATGGCACGTTTGGGAACAGCAAAGAGTTCTGTATTTGGGTCAGTTCTGTGTGCGGCCTTAAGTAAGTCAGACAGAAATCAGGATAGTCAATGAGAAAGGCATAATTCTGGGCACACAAGGTATCCAATTTTATCTGGAGCTAATAATTAAGTTATGAGAAAGAATATAATAGATTTAAAAAGAGAAAATGGACTGAGACAATATCATGAAAAGATATTAAGTGTCTGAATTTTGTTAGGACAATTGATTTATTTTTGGCTTTTTTTTTCAGCTTTATTGAGGCATACAGACAATTGAATTTTTTTTCAAGGTTTCTTTTTATACAGAGTATACATATGTCAAAACCTCAAATTTAAAGTCTAAAATTTCCATTTAAATGATAGCTTCTTTTAAACATCTCCTATGTTATTCATAGATTCATGGAACTAGTTCAAGCATCCTGAAAATATTCTATAGCTGATTTCTTCTGGCAGAATGTACTTAAATCATCTTTCCAATTTTTTGAAATTCCTAGAGATTGTCTTAGTAATCCAATTATTCTTTAATAATCTTTGTAGTTAAGAAATTATTTCTTAGAACTAACATGAAATCTTCCCTGGCGTTAGTGGACATAAACTTAACCTCTTCCCCAAACTACTTGTCAAGAACAATAACAATCACCACCTTCCAAGAGATGTACCAGCTGCATGAGTTCCTCTGGTAATGTCTATCGACTTCCAGTAACTCTTGACCAATTAGAAAATCTTCACTAGAAGATAAACAGCCACTAAGGAATTCATTGTCTGTCTCACAAGTAACGTGTGTGTCAGTCGTCGGCCAGTATGGAGAGTTTTCCTGTTGATTGTTCACCATTGCCTTAATCCTGGGTTTCTCAGCCTGGCCACTATTGACATTTCAGGACAGATAAATCCTCATTTTGGGAAGCTGTCCTGTGCATTATGGGGTGTTTAGCAACAACCCTGGACTCTAGCTATTAGCTTCTCCCAAGTCCTTACAATAAAAATGTGTCCAGACTTTATTAAATGTCCCCTGGGGTGCAAAATCACCCCTGATTGAGAACCACTGGCCTTGTCCTACCTAGCTTCAAAAAAATCTAAAGAAAACTAACTAGTATTACAAATCAGGAGGTTTTTTTAGCTATACATAAGAAACCATATTTTCACATATTTGAATTATCTGTAAATAACCTGATTATTTTTGTTATTAAAGCACTACTCACTTTTTTTTTAAGTCTAAATTTTCCTAAGGATATAAACTACAGAGTAATATCTCTTCTTTCTTATATTGGTTGCTTTTCCCAAAGATGATTGCAGTTAACAGTTTCTTGTTAACATAACTTTATAAACACGAGTATTATATATCCTTTATTTTATATAAATAAGATAAAAATATATAGACTGTTGTTCAACATACTTTCTTAATATCTCTTGAATATCTTATATCAGTAGATGTGCATCTACCTGACTTTTCAAATTGTTGAACTATATATATAAATATATAATTTATATTATACCATAATATAATTATAATTATAATTATACCATATGCATTAACAATCCTCTATTACAACTAATATTTCATTTGTTTTTTTTAGATATCTGAAATAGTTATTGATAGTCATCACTTAAGATAGATATTATCTTTAAAAACAAATGGGTCAAATGTAGGGAAAGTTTGTCTTGGTATTTTTTGGAAGGGAATTTGAGGGGGTTTTTTTTTCTAACTAGGTATTTGAGCAAACTACCTCCGTATTTTTGGTGATGTGAGTAATTGCCCAATAAAATAGGAATATCACATATTTTTCATAGACTGTAAAAAGGATTTCAAATGCTAGAAATAAGTTATAGAATCCAATGAAAACTTTTATATGAGTTCTTACATGAATAGGTATACCGAATCACTATAAACATTTTAATTAAGTGTACTCAACCAAGTTTATTTTAAATTTAAGTGAGCAGAACTGCCTCGGATGCAGTGACTGCATTGATTTCAGAGCAGCCATGTTAAAATTTTTCATTTTAACATTTCATGTTATTACAGAATAAGGTTTATAATTTCACTGAGTTGGTGTTTTCATGAGTTCCATAGACATAATTGTAAGTGCTTGTGCATTTCTGTCGAGATCTGTCACAAGTAAAACCTAAGATTTATTCCATTAATGATAATTCAGTAGGAACTCAAATTCTAAGACACGTTTATTGAAACACTTAAGATTACACTTCTCATAGAAGGATTTAAGATTTGGACTTAACCCAGGTCAAATCATGTCTGCCTCCCCAAAATAATAGCCAACTGTATGGAAAGTGTATGATTTCCTCAAAATCACATCATAAAAATTCTTCACTGTACTTGCTCTCTGGCTTCAGCCCTTAAATTACATTGGGACCCAATTAAGTCAAAGAGAGTTACAATAGCTGCTCAAAGTTTAAACCATTTTTCCCTTCTCTGTGCACTACAGTTCACACAAATCCCAGAAATTTATACAAAACACATACAGGGCTGACAGTAATTCATTCTCTGGCAGAAAAAAGTTCCTGATATGCACTCAATACTGTGTCTCTCTTGGCAGCCAGCGTATGTGACTGTTCCTCTGTTCCTCCATCCATTAATCTCAAAGGATTTTCAGGAGAGGGAAGAGATGTAAGTGCTTCATCAAAATGTTTCTACTGTTGCTCTTAAGATCATTAAACATTTTTCCCAGGATTCTCCAAATATGGCTGTAATGATTATTTGAGTCTTTTATGCAACTGAGTAATTTTTCAGTTAGGGTGCTTTTTTAAAAAGAATTAACTGATAAACTTCTTAATTATGATGTTTGTATGAGATGAGAATATTCAATCTAAAAACTGTAACTAGAAAAGTTTAATTCCTAGTGCCGCTAAGAGCAAGATGCACTGATATCAACATTAAGTGTTAACTAATAACATGTTAATAGAGCCAAATACCTTATTATTGTCATGTCATCACCATCATCAGCTGTCCACTACATCACTAGAGCTCAGCTAAGTGTCTTAAATCAGTTCTGAGTCTGTTTTGCTTCCCATTCTCTATTGAAATTATTAATTTCCTGGTGTCAGTGCCTTATAAAATCCAATGCATAACCATAGTCAAGTATATTTAATATTTCTTTTATTGTGGTCAGAAAGACTTCAAAAACTTATTTAGAAATACATCTACTTCTAAGCTACATATTTTTCTTGTGAAATAAGCCCATTCATATTTGCACTAATTTTCATTTTCTTAAATTTTTCTATCCCATCTATCCACTCCTTATCTGAAAAGAGCTTGCTGCCATCTCTAGTACTAAACAAGTTTAATTTTAAATAAGCTAAAAGTGATTCAAATGAAGCCATTTTCTTCCTGCTGCTATACTCATCCTTTGTGCTTTAATGCTCAGTGTGTATCTTTGCAAATGCACAAACAAATAAGAGGAACATATACAGAGAGATTTAAAAATATTTCTGCATAAGGCTTCATATCCAGAAATCATTGAACCTTCCTTATTTATAGCCAAACTATGTAGAACAATCTAAACAGAGATTCTCAGTGAAAAGTATCCTATCAGAATTGAGAAATAGATAAAGGTTTAACATAGCATAGCCAATATTTTAATATAAGTTTATATTTAGATAAATATTATTTCTTAATAGCTACAAAAAATAGAGCTGGACCAAATTTTCTTGGTTGGTGAGGAGCCACAAAATATATATAATCTTAAGCAAGGTATATATATATATATATAGTCACCCCTCCTAGAAATATCAAAATCTCAAGGAAAAAAAAAATCTGTAAAATATTTGTGATCATCAAAACTGGGCATAGGTTTTTAGTTTGAGAAACCTTGAATTTATACGAGTTCTATAACAGGGTTGTCCAAGTCACTCTCTTTCTTGGACTTAGGCACAGGTGGCTTCGCTTGTTCCTTAAGGCCCTCAAGCCAGTTCAAACCCACGATAGCACTTTGCTTAATATACTTAAATATGAAGAGCCCAGCGAGACAACAACTAAGTAAAGGATGCAGACACACAAACAAATAAGACTGCAAGCATGCTAGGGTTTATTCATACCAGATCCTGATGGTTTTCAGTCCTAGCAGATCACCCAGCGATGCTGGCTGAGACAGACACACAATGAGCAGGAACGGCATGCCGATTCTGCGCTGGGCTAATTGCCGGTCGATCACCGTCGGTCTGCAAAGAGACCTCTCATTCGGATGGACAGAGTCTTGAGCCAAGAAGGAAATCAAGAAATGGAGAGACACACTCTTGTGAGACAGAGAGAGTGCTCTGATTCAGGCAGGGAGTCCTGGAGATTTTATGTGTAGCGGTGACGTCTTCAGTGTCTTATCTGCCAGGTGCACGGGTGTCTGGTTATCACTTTTGGTCAAAACAATTTCACTCTTGGGGTAAACAATTTCAGTTCGGCAAAACAAGTTGTTTACATTTCTAAGGTTTAACATTAGTGGAGCCATTTTACACACATGTAATATAATTCAAATCTAGTTCACACAAGGGCAAATAAACTCACAATCCACATATAACAAATTACTGTAACAAGGGCGCTGTGGGTCATGTACAGAAAAATGAGTTTAGGGGTACAGCAAAGCCATAGCCGTGTAAAATATAAATGAAGCAAACTAAGTGCTTAGTGGTTTATACACACAGCTCCTTCCGTCTCTTGTATCAGGAAAGCTGGCACCTCCAGGACTTCCTCAGCAGGCTGCTGCCATGTCTCTTGGCTAGAACTGTGCCCCGTAGCCACCCAAAGCAAGGGAGGTAGAAAAGAACACATTTTGCTTTTCCAACCGATGTAATGGAAGAGTGGCAAGCCCTTAGAAGGATTTGGGAATTACTATTGAATCAGCAAAACAACAGTGTCTACCGTACTTGGGTTTTAAATTAATGCTAGTTTATTATAGCAACAAATTCAAAAATCTTGTTTCCTTAAGCATTTAACTTCAGTTTACAAACCTTACTATTCTATTTATGAATCTCATAAAATAAAAGCAATCCCCTTTGCTTTTACTTCATTTATATTTAACTCAAGTTGAATAAACCAAATTCCTTTTAACAATGAGTCCCATTGAAGCTTGTTAGTTAAATATTCAAGCTATTTTAAACAGCACTCAAAATGTTATCATTGATTTTATTTCAAATATTTAAATGCTTGTTTAAAAATGCTAGAAAATCTAATAAAATATATTTTAGATATAGTAATGTTAAACTCTCTTAAATATTTCAATGCTGTTTATTAAGTCAAATTTTCTGATAAAAAAATCACAAGTTTAAATTTGATTATGTGTATTTAAATTGAAATAGTAAGTTAATGTTATTCTTTAATTGCTCAATTCTCTTAAAAACACTTTAAATTCCCAATAAGCACAGATTATCCCTACATTAAAACACAGTACCAAAACTATACATTTATTAATTTCATTATCTCAATGTTTAATTCTGAAATTTATCATGATTGAAAATATACCTATCCATTAAGGGAAGAATTTCACAATTGTTGTGGTGCGTTCAAATCTAAGACCCATGGAGCTGGGGACTGACTCTCTACCACGCAGGGTTAGAGGAGATCAGCCCCGGATCTTTGTTTGAGGCAGTTTATAAAGCCTCTGACTACATCCTAGAACAAAGACAGTAAAGAAATCACAGAAAGCAGATGTTAACCATTAATGTCCTTTACAAAGATAAATGTATCTGGGGAATTGCTAGATCAAACATAGCCTGGTAGACAATCTTGTTATCTGTAACCTGGAATGTTGTGCCTCTTCCTGGGGCTTTGGTGACTAAAGGAATCACCTCCTTGTTACTGATTTACTGGGAAGTCTTGACCCTTACATTCTCAAAAGAGGCAGCTCATAAAGCCTAAAAGTACATCAAACAAGAAAGCAGATTACAGAAGCAGAAGTTGACCATTAACACAATACAAATACATCACCTCACCTCGTACCATACTCTGGTTAATGAGTGAGCAGATTACAGAAACAGACACTGGCCATCTTCATATCTTATACAATACATTTCCTAAAACCACATCCAAGCAAGTAGGACAACTTCTGGTATCTAAAAATATTCCTTCCCTGTAGCTGACTTAGCTAGTTGGCTCACTTTGAAAATTTTCCACCCTTAACACCATACCTGATGAACAGAGATTTCATCTCAAAGAAGCCGAAGTTAGTTTGGTGCCAACAATTTTTTATCAGGACACAGTATATGATGTTTACTACATTCAGGATGATGGTACCTGAAGCTCTACCTGTAGGGAACTCCAAGTGCACACCCTTCAGGGGCAGATGGTCTGAAAGTTCACATCCCCAGTGTTCTAGTCAGACCTGCTCAGGGAAGGAAAACTTTTCCTCTGCCCTTTTAGGCTTAGCACCTGGAGCCTGTGAGTCAAACTGACAAAGGACAGATCAACAAGAAACAATGTTTATTTGTATGCATCCCAACAGGAGCTGACAGGGAAGCTAGCTTACTAAATTGTTAAAGGAAATTTACGGCAGCCTCATTTCCCAGAAATTTCTACTTTTACTCAGAAAAGAGGCGATCCCAGAAGGCTTCTTTCTGCATCTGTTGATTCTCAGATATCTTCAGCTTAAAATAACCTTCATAACAGCTCTGAGGTTCCAAATGGGTTTCCATACATGTTAATATTTTTAAAAGAAGTAGAAGAAAGAGGAAGAAAAACAGTGGAAGGAGAGGATAAAATTATGACTCATATAAATATAAAATTAAAATACCTCAAAAACTTTATTTAACCCATTTACTAATGAAAAAACCAGTAAGATGTTACAACCAATTCAAAGAATTCACAGCACACACATACACTCATATATGCGCCAATAAAAATGCTGAAATAAATTTGCTTAACACATGCAAAAATGACCAAGATCCATTAATCAGTGTATCTTACAATCTGTTTCTGGCACACACAATCTACATCTCTGTGGACAGAAATCATTTGCATTACTATAAATTTTCTGCAATTACAGGGCTGTAAAATAACTCAAAGACAATGTAAGGTGTAACCTGGCCCAATGAGCCTTACATTTTTTGTCCATTTCAAAGTCTTTCACAATTCTTCCTGTGATGTCATTACTTCTTTTATCTGTAACTTCTTTCATTTTATGACCTAATTCACATAGGAAGAGTTCTGTACTCCAGTAAAGTTTAGCCAACCTCTTTCACTAATCTCTTCTCTGTCACATTAAATTTTTATTCTTTTCTTATTCCTTCCATCTAACAGGACCACAATCCTTATAAATATTGTAATGTATAATGGATTTTGAGTATCTCCTGCTTTTGTTCTGACTCTACCTGTACTCACAACACTGGAGACATACTAAGGAACATGCAAAGAACAACACAGAAACTTCATGGGCTTAGCTTCTTCCTCTTTCATCTTGTGATCTTTGGTTATAAAACAAATTTTCAACTCCCAGTGTGTGTGTGTGGTTACTTAGTATTTTGCACCAGAGCATAAGATGCTCCTGGGTTTGTTAAGTATCACATACTGACTGGTCAGTAAACAAAGGCACATTCTCACCTGTACATTCTGTTCCAACTATAGTTATCAAACACAGTTACTAAATTATCAAGATTCAATGCTCTGAGTAAATCTAGGTCCGTTCTTACCAATTTTGTTATTGGTGTATCCAACCTGCAACCTTTATAGGCCCATAGATGTGCCAATTCAAATACAAAACTATTCGAAAGTTGACATTTCAACGACCCTTAAAGGATCTTATCCAAAGCAACCAGTAACCTCTAACATTCAAATAATGATACCCCTTTGTGAAAGAAATTCTACCATATACGAGAACGTGGAAAAACCTTGAGGACATTATGCTAAATGAAATAAGCCCATCACAGAAAGACAACACTTCATGATTTTATTTGTACAAGATATTTAAAATAGTCAAACTCATGAAAGCAAAGAGTAGAATGGTGGTTGCCAGGAGCTGGGGGCCCGAGGAAATGGGGAGTTGCTCATCAATGAGTAGAGACAAGTTTCAGTTATGCAAAACTAGTATGTTCTAGAGGTCTGCTCTATGACAATGTGCTTTTAGTTAACAATACTGTATTGTGCACTTAAAAATTTTGTTAAGAGAACAGATCTCACATCAAGTGTTTTTACCACAATAAAATACAATTTTTTATAACAGAGAAGAACTATAAAGGCTCAACAAAGTAGAGCTTGCTCAGTAAGGTAGTCGTGTGAGAACAGCTATACTGTTTAATGTATGAATACATAATGTAAAGCGAGGTAGTAATAACCATGGCAACTTTGGATCCAGAGAAATAATTAGAAGATTATGTCATTCAAGAAAATGCTTAAATATTGTATAAAAGGGTAGAAACTTAGCACTCCCCTTGATAAGGATATAAAAGGCCCCAAGGCCTACACAACACATTTAAGGTTAAGACATTACCACCAACTTTGTGGCATCTAGTGGGTTTTTTTTTTTCAGTTGGGGATAATGGAAAAGTTCTCAAAATGGATAGTGAGGATGATTGCATAACAATGTGAACGCACTAATGTTATTAAAATGTACACTCACATGTGTTAAAATGGTAAATTTTATGGAATGTGCATTTTGCCATAATAAGAGAAATAATTTCAATTATAATATATTTTTGTATTCCATCCCATGTACTAATAGTGCCTTACATAGTAACCCTTTGGAAAAGCTTATAGGGGAAAATTTTTAATTGTTCTTTATCATTCCTGCTGCCTTACAAGGAGATGTGAACTTCTAAGTATGGCTGTACATATGTTTGGGAAAAGGCTAAGTAACTCTGCGTGAGAATGATCTAAGAAACAGAGTTGCAAGAAATCGAAAGCCAAAAAATGCTGCAGCCAGGGAGGCTGGAAGCTGCTCAGAGGTAGAAACGGTGAATCTCCATAACACCCAAGCCACAGGAAAGTATGAGAAATGTCAGTCTGAAGAGGACAGTTAAATAATTCACATTGAAACACACTCTTTTTCTCTCACCCTTTAGAACTTTCAACTGTTAAAATATTTGGGTTAACACACAATAAAAACAGCACTTAGGTGCAGCAGTATAGCTGGGTTTCACGCCTACAGCATGTTTACTTGCCCCCCTGTGAACTATTACTCCTATGACTATGTGGGTATACTCTTCCAGGGAGACTCGATATCATTTTTTATTTATTAGTGTTATTACAATATGACATTGCTATTCTAAAAGACATAGTTCCATGATAAACCGTAGTGTAAAGGAAAGATAATTAACCTGCAATTTTCAAAAGTCATAAATGATAGGGAAAGACTTAGAAACTATTCCAAACCAAAGGGAACTAAAGAAATATGATTATTAAAGGCAAGGAATGATTGTGAATTAGATCCTTTTACTATGAAGGACTTTTGGGGGTAATATGAAACTCAAATGCACTCAGAGGTTTAAATGTAGTAAGGTATCAATGCTAATTTTCTGATTTTGATGATGGGAGTGTGGTTATTCAGGAAAATGTCCTTGCTTATGGGAAATACACACTAATGTTTTCAGAGGCAATGAAGCATCTGGTCAGGAACTCACTGTCAAATGGTTTGGGGGAGGAGAATCATTCTTTATACTGCATTTGCAAATTCTATTTAAGTTTGAGATCATCTGAAAATAAAAATGTTATTTTAAAAATGTCACTTACTATTTAAGGTTTAGACCATATCTGCTGAATCATATGTTATGAAAATGGAGGACTAATTTCATGACACAATTATTGAAGAGCTATATCTACTTCTAAATGTAAATTTAAAAGACAGGACATAAAAGCCTAATATTGATGAAAGTAAATTACTCAGAGAAGAATTTTCGAAATAGCAGCATGAAAACACAGGCAGTTATGTCTAGTTAAAACATCTTCAAACAGTAACTATGTCTGAAGACTGACAATCCATCAAAAAAATTTTCTGATAATCTTTTAATAAATGTATAAAAAGTCAGTCCCAACTCAGATCAATTTATTTGTGTGTATACTTGAGACCTCTGACATGTGCGATGGTCTACCAGTGATGTCCTGTGGTACACAGATTTTTTTATTTTGACTGTGTTTTGATCAATTTGTTAAAAAAAAGTTTGATAAATAATTTTTAGATAATTTCACAACCAAGAACACTATTTATGACATAGCTCATTATTACGTAGATTTGACTATATCTTTCATCAAATTACATGCTCTAAAACAGCTAAATACAGTCAAAACCTGATAAATAAATTTCTTCTCTATGAGAATGCCACTTGTTCTGTTATTAAAATGATCCACTGTATCTTACAAAGGAAATAAATACTTTTATTCTTTACATGTTTTAATGATAGGCAACAATACATTTTTACATAATAAGCCTTACTGACTGTTCAAACTATTCTGTTTTCATTTCTGCATAATTGACAAATCATTCTAGAAAGTTTCAAAAATTTACAAACTTGGTAAGGATAATAAGCAACAAAATTATGTGTGTAGTCTAACCTTTGAAATTACATAAATCTGAGGTTTTAAAATGGCATAGTTAATATGTTCACACAAAAACTTGCGTACGTATGTTTATTGCAGCTTTATTCATAATTGCCAAAACATGGGCACAACCAAGATGTCATTCAGTAGGTGAATGGATAAATAAATTATAAATTATGTTTATTCAGACAACAGAATCTAATTCAGCACTAAAAATAAATGAGGTATTAAGCCATGAAAGAAATGGAAGAAACTTAAATGCATGTTACTAAGTGAAAGAAGCCAATCTAAAAAGAGCAGGAACTCTCTTTTTGTTTCATTCACTGCACATGCACAGGGCCTCACACTCAGTAACTATCCAATATACAAATGAGCACATGGCGCACACATTCCTGATATCCTCTGTCTCCTTTCTCCTCTGGTACCAGACCAGCCTTGAATCTGAGAATGCAATAAATTCCTGATTTTTAAAATATTTGGCTGAAAACTTTTTGAAAGAGAAGAGCAGGATTGAGCTAAACTGTGAAGTATGGACAGACATTTCATTCAAAAAAGGGAATGGGAAGGACATTCCAGTTAGGAAACAGTATACAAAACGCAAAGGAAGGAGAATCCTGGCATCTTCTGGGAATGTGGAAAAGAACATTGTATTGGAGTGGAGATTCTTGGAAAATAGTTGGTGTCAGGCGAGTAGGCAAGATGAGGCTGCCATGCAGAGGGTTGTTTAGGCCAGGATGAGAAGACCAAATGGTTATGGAATTCTGAGGGAAAACCACTTTTTGTAATGCTTTTATGTTAACCTTTTCTCCCCTTTCTTCATCACAGTTTCTCAGGGGAATGGACAGGATGTCAAGTGCTCCCTTGGCTATTTCCCCTGTGGGAATATCACCAAGTGCTTGCCTCAGCTTCTCCAGTGTAACGGTGTGGACGACTGCAGGAACCAGGCTGACGAGGACAACTGTGGTGAGTGAAACACCTGTAGTCACAGCAAGAACAGGGCAAAGGGACTGTGGGTAAAGTCACTGAGACCTCTTGTAACAAAAAGAGAAATGGGAACAGAGAAAACTACATTGAAATACAAAATATATGTCACTTAAGAAAATCTTACATTTATTTCATTAGCTTAAAAATACCCATTCTTTTCGATATGTTGGTGTCACAACCAGTATTTCGGGAAAGTAATGATTGTGCATATACTGAAATTTTTAACCTGCAAACCTTCCCGGTTAATATCTTTACATGCAGAATGGTGTAGTAATTGAGAACATGGTCTCTGGAGCCAGAGCTGTTTTGAACCCAGGTAAAACAATAACTTGAGAGTATTTCTTACCCTCTCTTTGCCTCAGTTTTCTCATGTTGTAAAAGGGTTCAAAAATTGTACCTATACTGAGAGATTAAGTGTAAAAGATTAAGAGTGCAGGCATACAGCAGACACTATTTAAGTGTTACTGCTATTGCTCATTTTTTGTCTTTTGCTCACTACAGTTATGAAGAAAAAAAATGAGACTGCCTAAAAAATTTAAAAAAAAAACAATAAGTCCAACTTACCTACTATTTAACCAACAACCATATTTAGGACCCCATAAAGCCAACAAGGAAAGCTTCTGGCCAGTTAGAATATCTGGGAAAACTAGGCTTTCAGTTAAGATTTGTTCAAATGTCTGAAGCCTCGAAAAAAAAAAGTTATAAAAGAACTTAAATTGGCTGGATCTGACTCACTGGAAAAAAAAATGAGCTTTGGTTAATAATGTAAAATAATGAGATTTCTTACTCCTGGGGAAATAAGGTACTATTTTTGGAGACAAAGATGTGTACAACAATTCTAAGTGTGGTGTAAATAACTGATACACTGAAGAGGCCTTGCTGTTATCACTCCCTCAAGTATAATAGATTTTTTCAGTCACCACCTTGAAGAAGTTAAGCATTAGAACAACTCTCTAGTTGGTGGTAGTAACTCAAGAGTAAGCCATCTAAATTGGTGAGCTTAAGCTACAGTTACCTTTGATTTAAATGTATATGTAGTCTCTTCTTTAAATACCATCTTGTTAACACTACACAAGATTTTAAAAAAAGAAAACTGAGATAAGTGTTCTGCCCACTGCCAGCCACTTGCCCCTCAACTTGCTATCAATTCAGATGGGAGAAGGGGGTGACCTGGGAGTTCCACACCAGTGGAGACAGTGGCAGGAAGCAGGAAAAGGAACCTGGTGAAAGCAGCATATTCTTCTCCAAAAGTAGTTTCTCCGTGAAAAAGCTTTGGGAAGTCTTGCCTTAGTGCTAAGTTTAAAGAGACCAGTAACAGAAGTAATCATTCTTAAAGTTATATAAGTTTCTCAAGATTCACCAACCAACAAATTCAAGTGGAGGCAAAATGGCATTGGAGTGTAGGGATCAGGCTCAGGAGGCCTGGACATAAATTTGGGCTATGAGAAGTATAAAAATGGCTCTTTTCTTTATACAAAATGGGGATAGCAAGAATGTCTATATCCATGGGTTGTTAATAGGATTCAATGAGATAATGTATCTAAGATGCTTAGCAGAGTGTCTAACATACAATTAGTACTCAGTAAATGTTAGTGTAGCCTCCAATAGTGTTAGCTGTAACTATTTTACTAACTTAGTGACTTAAGAAGTAGTGACTATTTAACTAGAAATTCTAGCTGGATTTGTTTGAGATCAGCTGCACAGTTTTCATCTCAGTTGCATTTTCTCATGCTTCTACAGTTATCTGTGCATCAGCTTTGTTGTCATGCCCTGTGACCTTGACTGAGACAACCGGGTAACTCAGCTATGGTCCTCCAGCAGGCTATGCCAGGCTTGTTCTCTTAGTAGTGACGTGGCACCCAGGAGTGCAGTGGAAGTCTGCAAGGCCTCTTGCAACCTAGGCTCAGCAATGGCACTTCGCCAGTTCCACCACATCCTAGCTGAAGCAAATCATAAGGCCAGACCTGTTTAAAGTGAAATCAACCCCTCCTCTTGCTGAGAGGAGCTGCAAAGTCCCAATGCAAGGGGCTTGGGTAGAAGGAGGGCAGCAATTGCACAAATTCTACCACAGTTGCTATTATAATTGCTTTTCCCACAAATATTAATGTTAACTCACACTGACTCAGAGTCTCCACCTGTATGACTTTAGGAATTCCTGTCTCAAGGAATTTAAATATTTCCAGGAACAACCATGATTTGTGTATTTGCTTATCTTATTGAAACAGTAACTGAAATTTAAAGGAATGATATTTTTCAACACTCTTGATTTTGTAGTTTTATGTAAATGTAGGGGTGCGTGTGTGTGTGTCTATGTGTAGCCTATTGATTCTGAGATAGTGAGGAGGTAGGTAAGCTTTCCCATATCTCTTGAAAATGTAACTATAGTTTATTTTGAGGAGAGATTAATCATGTAGATGTGTATATTTGTCCCTTAATTATGTTCATTACTCTGAATCCTGGTAAATTTTAATAGAGAGAATATAACACTAGAAGAAAATATTGAGGTCTATTTCTTCATACTTAGAATTAAATTCTGATGACAAGCATAGGCTTAGCTTTTGAGAAAACAATATTTAATTGGAACAAAAATAAGGTTAGTGATGTATCTATCCATATGGTTTATTTTTTCCCCACCTCTTTGACCTTCTCTTTCTCTCAATGCTTTTTCCACTCCCTGTAGGTTTATGGGCCATTCTCTGTCTTTCCGTCTCATTGTTTTCTTGTGTCTCCCCACTTCTATTCTGCCTCTCTGTCTTCCAATCCTTTTTTTACTCTCTCAACTTTTTCTCCTATATCATACTTGTCTTTTTCTCTATTTTTCTCTTCTTTAAACCAAGCCCACCACCTTTATAAAGACATATTTATGTAACTAATATCATGTTAAAGTGTTCCTGATCTTCTTATTCCAGAATCATATAACTCTCTTGAAATACACCTAAACCAGCATATCTCCAAATGTAGTTTTGGGCCAAACCCATCAGCATCATCCAGAGTTTGTTAGAAATGAAGATCCTCAGGCCCCACCCAGACCTACTGAATCAGAAACTCTGCTGGTGGCTCAGCAATGTTTCAATAAGCTCTTTGTGTCATTCTGGTGCACAGTAGATTCTGAGAACCACTGACCTAAACCCAAGTGAGCAGGAAATCGAGAACGCATAAAAAATGGTAGTAACAGCAGAAATGAACTAGAATCAAGTTTTCAACATGGTGTTCAAGTGTTTCAACTTGCTAACAAACTCTATTATTATCAATTACCTAAAATTACTTAGTCTTTATAAGAAAAACTGATGCCCTAGTCATCTGAAAATACACAAAAAATGAACTCTGCTCAAAATTTCAAAGATGGCCACATGACATGCTGCTGCTTGCGGTCCATGCGTGAGAAGGTTGGAACTCCCCAGTAAGAATGGCAGAATTTCACTGCAGTCTTTAGACTCCAGGAAATAAAAATTTATAAGATGCAGTTATTTCTTCTTGCTTCTTATTGCTTTAATTTTCTTTACCAGCTGTAGGATTTTTTCTTTCATTTTATAGTAGATGGATAATTTATGCTCCCCAGGCTGTTCATATTTAAGATATCCATATTTAAATTCTGTTCAGTTACTTAAATTAAGTCAAAAAGTTTTTAATAGTTTCCATATTTTTAGAATATGGAAACCTTGGGCTTATTTGAATAACAACTTTAAATATATATGCAATCATGTAAAATACAATATCTTAATATATAAATAAAAGAAAAACACATAGCTAAAAATCACTTTTAGAATGATCATTTATAACTTAACGTATATGGTAAATAAAAAAGTTTTTTTCCTAATGGATAGGACTTTTCCCTTAATTAGACCTTTTACAACATAGCTTTAAAAACCTCTCCCTTATTTTCTTAAGGCATTTAAACAGTGACACCAATAATAAGTATTAAAATAGAGAAATAAGTCAAAAGGAAATAGTGGTAATAAAATTTAGAGGAGCCACAGAAAAAGTGAAACACCATCTAATAAATTAAAGTGACTCCCCATATATAGAACTATAATATGAACTAATTATATTTAGAAAGAACTGCTACTTTTGTATTATCACAGGCATCTTAAACAAGTACTCTTAGTTGGGTATTAAGTTCCTGATTTTCTTAGAAAACCCATAATTTCTCTATAATAAAACACTTTACTGAAAAATAAAAAATCTTAATAGAAAAAAGCATATAATATCAAATCACCAAACATTTTTCATGGACACAATATAAGCAAAAGCAATGGCATTAAAGTTTTCAGTTGAATCCCCAATAATGCCTTTCTTTCTAAAATACTTGCACAATACAGATTTTATATGCATGTAGGGACATATACCATTTTTATAATAAATTTGATCATTACTGTTAAACTTCTATATGGAAATGTATAATTTTTCCCTGAGTTATGCCATTTGATATAATTCCCATATAATTTTCATACATTTTTGCCATGTATCACTAACTGAATTTCATCTCAGAACTATCACAGATGCCAAGTAGAAGCTCACTAGAGCAGTTTTTATGAAACAATGACAAACCATAAAGAGGGACCTTTTACTTTTCAGCTAAAATTCTCAGACACTTTGGAAAATACATTTGAGTAAATACCAAGGAAACCTGCTTATAAAAAAAGGAAAGACTCTCGTTTAAGAATCATTTATGTTCATGTTAAACTGAGCACAAACTCAGTATTAAAAATAAAATACTAACATGGCATCAAACTCTCAGATGCTATGGAATTTGTTCACTCCATCTAGATTTTTCTTTAAAAGTAACTGTGCATTTCCAGATTAGAATTTGCTAGCATTTCTCCTGTATTATAAACAGATGGCTCTATGAAGAGGGTTCCCAGGCACAGTTACACAACCTCAACCTCATCCCCCTGCTAAAGGCAGGTTCCACTGTGAAGACCAGAATTCTGACGCCTCTCCTCTGTGACTCTCCTTGAATCTCCTTCACCTGCTCTGCACTTGTCTATAGGAAAAGGATGAAGACATTGGTCCCTGTTTCCATGTTAGTATTTCCATAATTCATAGGAAAATTAAAACTTCTTCTAATACATACTGGATAGATTAATATCCACTAAAAATTCATGCCCACTCAGAACCTAAGAATGTGATCTTACATGGAAATGAGGTCTTGCAGATGTAATGAAGGTAAGGAGTTTCTGGTTTCCTGCAGATCCAGCCCAGGGAGAAGGGAGGGAAAGAAGACCCTTCCACTCTCCGTCTCTGGTACATGTCTCTTGTCCAGCCTAGAAGCAACAAAGCCCATTTTCTCCTTTTTTGTTTTTTCAACTCTATTATCAATGCGCGAACTTAGGCCTTGGAAAACCACATACTAAGATTTTGACTACCTTGTTATCTGCAAACTTCTGCGTCATTTATTCCCCAAGGCAACGACAGTGGAAGACACTCTGCCTGCTATAGAAAAATGGGCAGAGAGTACAAGGAATTCAAAGAGAAAAGAAAAACTTTGTTAATACCCCAGAATGTTTTCCTGTCGCTGGCTTGGCACTTACTAATCTATAAGAATTAGATAAACAGTATTTATGTGTAAGTGTGATGATGATAATATAATATTTTTAAGTAGGATTGTAAGAATGAAGTATATTCAATGACTCTTAATTTTTAATGGGGCCTGCATTTAAAATTCTAGAACACTGAATATTCCTTCATTTCCCAAATACAGCTTTTTATAATGCTATCAGGAGGATGGCAATGCCAGGTGTTTGATATAGAATTTAGCTCTTTTCATTTCAGAATACTCTATTAAAGTTGGTGTTTTTTCTTTTTTTAGGTTAAAAACACAGGAAGAAAAGTGACATGGGTCATAAATATGTGTATATACAACCATGCATTGTACATTTAAAAATGATTGGTTTTCTATTTATTATTCTCAAAATAGTATTGGAAATAACCTAGGTAGCTGAACTCTTGACTTTTCTATAAATACAAACCATGTTTTGAACTGAAGACATGTTGCTGTGTTTAATCCGATAATGCTTAAATGAGGTTTGGGATAACTCCACAGAGACGTTCCATCTCAGGACACTTCCTACTAGATAGGACATAAAATACAGTTTCTTTAGTGGTCTCGGTTTTCTTTAAAATATGCCCAGAATAATGTCGGACTTCTTAATTTCTTCAAAGAGTGGCCTCCAAAGGTACTAAGAGCCCAAAAAGAGGCAAATGCATTCTGTCCAGCAAACTGCTATTATCATTCTAATTCAAGGATATTCCAAATAACTAATTTGATGAATTGCTCTGCCTGGTCAGGCTGCATATTAAAGTTATTCTGGTGGCCCAGGGCACCTCATCTCAGAATCATTACTTTCTGAGAAAAGATGCTCCACACAGTGTCCCAAGAATGGGTGCTGAGAATTGAGTAAATATCTTAGAATCAGGAATACTCTGCTTTGCATAAATTTAATTAACCTTTATAGATTAACCACCTATTCATTCGTTCATCAGTAAGCAAGTATACTTTGTAACCCATAAGATGTATGCCTTCACTTAAGTAAGAAATCATTTAACACACAGTATTATCGTGCCCTTCTTTGTTCTGACCTCTTCTCTGACAGAGGTATGAGTTCCTTCACTTTTGATTATTCAGATCAAAAAACATCAAGGGAACCTAGGTGTGGTTCCTGCCAACCTCTGGGAGTAGCTATAGCTAAGTGCCCTGGGGGCTGATGAAAGGTACTGAGTCCTGATCTAGTACTGTAGGAGTGGAACTCAGAAATCTGCATTTTTAAAAAACACCACAGGTGACTATCATCACACCTGTTAAAGTTTTGAAATGATTTACTTCCTAATGCAAACAGTTTTATTACCCAATTCAGAACACAGAGAAAGGGATTAATTAGTCTAGACCAGTGGTTTCCTAACTTTAGTAGGCATCAGATCATCTGGAGGGCTTGTTAAAAGATTGCTGGGCCCCATCTACAGAGTTTCTGATTCAATGCCTCTGGAAGGAGACCAGGAATTTGCTTTTCTTTGTAGTTCCCAAGTAATGCTGCTTCTGCTGGTCTTGGACCACACTTTGAAAGTTACTTATCTAGACACATTCTTTCTTATGCAAATGCAAAAGCAAACACCTCTAAAATGTATGTAGCTCATTAAAAGTGTTAAGCAAAATTAAAGATATTTCGTTAATGCCTGAGTTCTCCTTTAGTCACACTGGCATGTATTATTAATTCCAAGTGGGATATAGAAAGAATGTAGCATTCCCCAAAAATGTTTACCACAGAACCCTCTTCTCAAGGAGAATCTTGGGAACCTATTTGAGAAAAGCCTAATATAGCATCATGACACTTAAGTGCATGCAGGAAACTTGGATCTTTCCCATTCCCATCCAGACCACATCCCTGAGACCCAACCTCCCATCTACCCCACCCCGCAAGCCAATGTCTAGGGAATCTGAAAGCGTAGGAGAGGGAGATACATTGTCCAGTATTTGAATTGATGTGTCTAACCCACTTTTACTGGACAATGTATCTCCCTCTCCTACACAATGTATCTCCCTCTCCTACCTTTCAGATTCCCTAGACATTGGCTTGCGGGGTGGGGTGAATCTCACAATGCAGTGCTTCCAAAACTTAATTCTAAGGCTCATCTAAAATCCTTATAGAAACTATAGCTCTCCAGACTCCATCTAACCAAATAAATCAGAACCTCTAGTAGAGGAACCTAGAAACCTATGTTTTTGATAAGCACCTCCCAATTTTTCTTGTAGAATGAGAGAGACTGGGTTTTCTCTAAGCATCTTTGAAGACAGAACCTCTTCATTCATCCACTCATTCAGTTAGCCAAATTCTTTCAGTTCATGCAGCATGCAAGATCAGATTTTTCTTAATCTATGTCATTATATTCTTTTTAGCTAAAAAGAAAAAACGTGTTTGGTAAGTTACATATTTTTTAATTAATGCTGTTTGTACGGCACTACCAAAATATACTGGAAAGCAAATCCCCTAATAATATTTTTTCAGTACAGTGCTTTTTACTCTACCTTATGATGCCAATTTTTTTTTTAAAAGAATGGAATTTCAGTGTGATTGTTACTGAAGTGTGAAAAAGTATTCTACTCACTGCACCCATACATCTTTAAAATATGAAGAATACAGGACTTAAAACATAGAAATAGATAGATCAAAAGCTGTTTCCTTAAAAATGCTAACTTCCCAACTCTGAAATTTTGGCCACATTTTCTGTATTATATATTTCTGTCTTATGGTAGGAGGAAGAAAGTGCTTTAGAAAGGCAGAAAAGAAGGTAGAAACTAATTTCTAAAAAGCTTGTTTGTTTGAAGCTGTTGCTATTTAAAAAGAGACCTCCCCATATAATATATGTTGTGACTTGGAGAACATAAGCAGATTCGTCCTATTTTTTTCTGCATTTAAAAATTTCCCACTTCCTTTCTGACAACACCTTATTCTCTTCCTTTCCCTCTTTTTTTATCTGTGATGGGGACAAGATACAATGAGGCAGAAAAGGAGAAAAAAGAGCAGGATTATGAGAAAGATAGAGAAGAGAAACAACATGATGGCTGGGGACAAAGGATTAGGCAAGAGCATAAATCCATGATTTAAGGACTGCACTATTAATGATAAAAATTCAGTCAATTAAAACAGTTCATTTGTAAAAGTTCATTTAAACATAGGGCTTGCTAAAGAAGCAGAGTGAGAGAAAATCAACATCTGGCAGTCACCCAACTCCTCATCAGATGAATTTCACAGCAGCAGTGAAGCACAGAAACAGGCTGTGTTCTGAAATGCCATCACCTCGCCTAATTTCCATTGCTATTTTCTGAGGTCCAGGTGGATATGTCAGGAAAAATGAACATGAATGTGAGTGCACCGCCTCCTCCACAGAGTGCAGCAGGCACTGGCAGCATTCAAGGTTAAGTCCTTCAGACACTTGCAAGCCCACTTTCAAAATCCCTTACTCTGTAGGTATACAAAATATATTTATAAAAATAATCAATGCCTCAACATATCCAGAGTGAGATGACTTATCTTATACATTATTTATAATATTTATCAATGTGTAAAATTTATAACATTAATATAAAAAATTATTTTAAAAAGATTTCAGTAACACATTAATGATTTGTAATACTTTCATTAATTCCATGAATGATAATAATGATAAACTGTTTGTTATTTAAATAAATTTTTGTATAATTACATAATTCTGATGTAAGAGCCTCTATAATGGGAATGAAACAAACAACAGAAAATAAGTGACAAATTGTAACAGGTAAATATTTAAAGCTGACGTCACACAAAAATTGGAATTATACAGTTAGAATATAAACTGATTAAATCATTTCTTTGGCCTAGAAAATAAAAATCCAAAGATGTTACTGTTTTTATTCTTTAGTTATTTTAAGTAAGTCCTTTTCTTGGTACATCACTTAAACTTCTCAGAATCATGTTTTTCAACTGAAAATGGAGATGACAATAATGACCAAATAGAAAGTTATGAGGCCAAAACAAGTATCCAGAACAGTATAGCAGGTACTTACTACATGTTAGTTTTCTCAGATGCCACGTGCTAATAATACTCAATTTCTCTGTTAAAATGGGGAAATTAAAATTTCTCACAATATTCTTTCTTTTTATACCTAAAGATATGAACCAATTTAAAAAAGTAAAAACTTGCACCAAAAGTCAACAAATCAGCTAAACCAGGAAAGGAAGAGAGGTTAATGCCGTAAACTTCAAAAACTGACAACCAAGGAAACAAATAGATGGTTCTGGAGCCTAAGAGAGCAGAACACTTTGTAAGGCTCCTTACTCTATCTCCAGAACACATGAGAGAGGCAGGAAAATGCTAAAAACTGTCACCAACATTCCTGTAAGAGAGACCACACCATAAAATCTAAAACTCATGGGTTTAGAAAAAATTCAGAATTTTGTTCTCATTCATGAGCTTCCACTCGAGCTCCCCAAATTAACTAAATGGCCAATCATATTTAAACCATACTTTAATCCAATAGTTCAGTAGGTCTCTGTATCTATCGGGGTTTAATGTAAGAAACAGAACCCACTCTAGGTATGTCAAACAGAAATTAGATAACTGCAAAATTTTCAGAACAGCCAGAAGAGTGGGAGTCAGCAAGGCCTCCATTGGAGCCATTAGGTCTAAGAGCACTCCCCCATAACTGCAATCCAGAATCTGAGACAGCCACTGATCTTGCTGCCCCTACCACCAGCATGACCGTGTCTTGACACCCACAAAGCTGGTAACACCTGAAATGCCCTGCCACTGCCACAGCTGCCTCTTAATACAACGTCTCTATTTTAGACATAGCTGCAGGAAAATGACCTCTACCTCCCTTCTACCAACCAAAATATGAATAAGTGCACCCAAATCCTAGCGATAAAGAAAATGTGAAATGTTGTTATAAGCTTTTCAGTCTCTGCCCTACAGGAACACACCAGTTAAGGGGGAGTTGAATAGAGGTTGTGAATCAGTCTGCAGTATCCATTATGGGTTTATTGCAGTTCTCCAATCCAATGACCTGTCCCTTTGGTGACTCAACATCCACATGCATTTGCCTCTCAACAACTCAAGCGGTTTTCTTTCTTTTCTAACTATCTTGACCATCTATCTATGTTAATACATCTCCAACATCAGTTTTAATATTAAAGAAGATGGAGGAAATCATAATCAATGTGCCAAGAACAGTGTGTTTGTTTCAGTGTATCTAAAGTATTGTTTCTTGAAGTATGGTCCAAACACTGCTCGCAGAAGAAGGACCTAGAGTACCTGTTAAAAATGGAGTCTAGGAGACTCATCTCAGATGTATGAAATCAGAATCTCTAGAAGTGGGGCCAAGAAATCCACATTCATAACAAACTCCCAGATAATGTTTATCTCACTCTGTTTGACAACCACTCATTTATTTTTAAATGAGGAACTATTTTCCCCCCAGCAAACCAGAACATTTATGTTTTCTTGAACTTTTCTGCTCTCTAAATTTTACTGTAGGAAACAACAATGGACGGTCTTTGCAACTTGATAAATATTTTTGTCAATCACCTCAAAATGATTTCCCCAGATTCTTTGATGCAGAAATATCAGAATGCGAAAGTAAATCACATGGGTTGAGTTTCTTTCCAGGATTTCATAGGACACCATGTCTTTAAAAGTTGCATCCAACATATTTATTTGTTTGTTTTTAAAGTTAGTTATTGTTTTTCTGTAGCAAATTCTATTAGACAGGCAGTCTTAATTTGAGAATTTTATTTAGAAATGACTCAAGGATCTTAAGTGTAAAAGTAATAGATCATGCCAGGTTGTGAACAAAATTACTGTCAGTCAATCAGAGTTGCTATTTTATATGTCCCCTTTTTAGAGTCACAATAAACTCTAATATAAAGGAAACTGTGAAAACAGAAAAGCAGAAAAGCTGTTCAGATCTTAATTTTTGTAAGTTAAAAATCTTCTGAGGTTTAAACTATACAAGAAAATTTACTACAAAAAAAAACCTTTATTAATTATAACCTGTGATGTTTAGTGATATACCAAAAACTTACAAAAATGATGAAGAGAGTATGAGAGGGTACAACCTTAAAGATTAACTCTATAATATTTTGGACCAGGAAGATCTATGTGAGTAATTCCTTTTAAATAAATTTAATCTATTCTAATAAATTGTGCAAATGTAAATTTATACCTTGGAGCTGTAATTCTGATCTTAGCTTTTCAAAACCATAGTTTAAAAGCAGAGGTTGGGTGGAGGAATACTTTACTATAATTTTTCCTTTATGTAAATTACAGCTTTTGTTTTAATTTTTAGAATTTTTGGTATTATTTGTATTAGTTTTGTTATTATTGTATTACTCCAAAGAGATTAATAAAAATTACTAACAAACCCCAGTGTGAGGGGGGTGCATTTCCTCCCAGTAAGTCTCAGTTTACTCAGCATTCTGTCTCGACCTCACGTTGTCTTCCAGAGTGTGAAGACCGTATTTCTTGATCACTGAAATGCTAAAAGCTTTGGGGAAAGAAAAAAGTTAACAGGTATAATTTAACTGCTCATGTAATGGGAAAAAAATTAATGAATTAAGCCATATTATCTCAAAATATAGTTTTTATTATCTTTTCATTTTATTGTATACACTTTTCATAAATTTTAATTGAATCTTTTAATATCTCATCTTATTCTCAAAAGGACAAGCTTTTATATCTAAAGCTTAGTTCTGAATTTTGGAGTAGTTAGGTCAAAGAGGGAAAGTAAGGGGCTACATGACTCTCATTGTCTGGTTTGTAAAGTAAAATTAAACAAATGGGAGGAAAATAGGTCAAGTCAGCAAGAGAAATAAATTTTTGCCTGATCCTGAACTCTGAGAGAAATTTCTCACAAAATACAGAGGTAATGTTTTTATTGGTACATAGTAAAGAACATACATTTAATTTTTAATTGGAGTTTTTGAAAAACAATTCGAGGAGGAGTGGCAATAATTAAATATATTTTTGAAACTTAAAAAGCAGTATAAAAATAGGATAGAATGTGTAGTGCAGAATTTGGGAGTGATACTTGAATTAAGAGTCCTATTGTGCCACTTTATCTAAATCAGGCTATTTTAAGGATATATGGAAATTATTCTGACAATGGTTTATAATCATTTTTGGCTGAATGAAAGAATGTGAGAAATTCACATTTATGAAGTCGATTCTCAAGAACAGTATCACAGAAAACATTATATCTACCGTTAACTAATATATTAATAAAGCTTACATTTGAGGGATTTGGAAAGTACAGGGATTTGGAAAGAATTCTCTACTCAACCATAATTTCAGCCTTCAGAGGCTACCAGCATTAATCAGCTGGTGCAGTACTCAACCTTTTTTAATTTAACATAGTTAAAATTTCCTGTATAAAATATTTTTAGCATATTTTCAATGAACATTTTTGCATTATTAAAAGTACAATAACACTATTTATATTTTTATAAGTGTATATTATTGTCACCTATATTTTTAAATGACATAATTTGCTTAATCATTTTTTTGTTGTTGGACATTTAAGTGTTAGTTTTTTGTTTGTTTGTTTTTTCCCTGTCATAGGTAACCCTGTAATCAGTATGTATGGATGACCTTAACTCAGCATCTACAGATAGAAAAAAACACACTGGAATCTTACTACCCTCTGTTTTTACCCTTCTTACTCTCAGGAACTTCATCTTCCTTTCAAACCCTCACTATCTTTTCCCTGCAATAGAAACAAACATTCACACTAGATATGACTTTTATGTAGTAAAGAAGCAGATCAGTTTTCAGAAGTCCATAGCCAAAACTGTTACTTACAACTGTAAAATTATTTAGCAAGACAAACAATCAGAGACTCATGGACATGGACTATAGACTAGTGATTACCAATGAGTAGGGGAGAGTGAGGAAGTAGACAGGGTAAAAGGTTCAAATATGTGGTGACAGAAAGAAATCTAACTATGGAAGGTGAACACACAGTGTAAATATATATGTGCCTTACTGTTAAAGTGTACAGCTGAACCTTAGTGGATTTCGTTAACCAATGTCACCACAAATATAAAATAAAATAAAATAAAATAAAATAAAAAATAAAATAAAATAAAATAAATAAAATAATAAAAATTGTTTAAAAGTAAAAACTGGAACCCTACAAGCAGAAAATTCTCATAGAAATTTTTGTTTGTCCTATGTTAAGTTAGATATTATCATTTTTAAAATAGGTAATTATGTGTAAAACATTGTATTCTAGCATCTCCGAGGAAGTTGGTTGACTAAACAAACTACACATGTTCCTATCCTAATATGGCAACAGTTAGGGAGAAGCTGTTCCACTGGGACATCTGGACACAGTCTACACCCACTTCGCCTGTTCCCTGTAGGCATTAGAGTCTGGAACCTCTCTGTTCTACAGTTTATGGCTTCTAAGTAAATTTAGAGGGGAAGCATTCCTCATTGCTCTCAGTAATCATCTATTCCTCATCTCTGGAGGCAGGAATCAGACTGTATTTATAATGCTTAATAATAATCCCACTTTACTGTTTGGCTATATGAACACATTATTGCAAATCTCTCATAGGCTTTAGAAATATTGTATCACATCTTCAAAACTGTCACCAGTGCTCCACATGGTGGCCAAAGGCATACACCCCATTCTCCCTCTTTCCAACACCCATTTATAACAATAGAATAGCCATGTGTAAAAAATGTTCACTCCCACAGATGAAGTTTTGAAAAACTCCTGAGTTTTCCAGAAAAAAAAAATCTACCAACACTGTAGTTCAGTATTTAGTCCTCTTTCATGACAGTTAAAATGGCTTAGTCCTTCACTAAAGTTTTGGTTATGCTATTGATAAATACTCTATTCTTAAGTAGCTGCTTTAAGATGGAAATTAAAGCCCATCACACACTATCCTGTAACCCTCAGAAATACCTTCTGTCCCAGGGTTAGTAAAAGCCAACCACTTTGTTCATTTACAAAACAGCAGAGAAGAGCAATCTATTTTTTTTTTAAATGCATGGGGTGGTAAATCTGTATATTTTTATATATTAATGTTCTAGCACCATTTTAATGTTAAATTAAAAGCAAACTTTTGTGGGGGAGCACTGGCGGTCATTTTTTTTCTTTTATTCTTTTTTATTATTATTATTATGATTGAAACTTAAAGCATTGCCCTAATTGCCTAGGTAAGACATGACATACTCTTGTACGAAATAATTTTTATAGCTTTTCCTTTCTTTCTTTTCATTACCCTCCTCTTCCTGGTCCCTCACTGTCCTCATTCCTTACTACCTTTTCTTCATTCAGTGGTTTGTTCTGTGCCCATGCAATGTCTTTGCCAAGGTTTAAAGCTTGACTGAGATGACACCAAATTACGAGCCATTCCATCAGTTTCTTCAAATGTGGCTATAATGTAAGTAGAAAAGAATGGCTTCAACCTGACAGCCAGAATAGCACCTGTAAAATTATATCATAATTAAGGCCTTGTCATTATTAATAAAGAATTTTTATTCAAAGATGATGTCATTGTTCCATGGTCAGTTATAATGATTACTGATATTTATTTTGCATTTATTAAATGCAGTCTCCTATTTAAACTATTCTATGTATTAATTAATTTAATTCCTCAAAGCAATCCTATGAAGTAGTTAGTTTCACCATATTTTTTCTAAAGACTCATCAATTATATATGCAACTAAAGAAAAAAGACTGCCAATTAAACTGTTATATAGAGCTTTCTAATTTCATAGTTTTTACTTCACGCATATTGTAAAAGCTCTTTCAGACTCTTTTGAACATAAATTTTGATACACTCATATGTATAAATTTTAAAAAAGTTAAATAAATTGGATAAAATAATCCCAGAACTTCGTATTTAATATCTAACCCTTCTGAATCACATTTGACTCAGAGATGTTGATGTGGGTTTTTTCCCCTAAGTAACTCAAACTTATATATGTAAAAAAAATATAGATCTTCATAATAAGCAGTTTGTTGATCCAGTACTAGTTTGAATTCAACAAACTTCAGCAATGCAAGCACACACATATTTGGTTGAAACTTTCAAAAGAAATCAACAGAGAATAGATAGTTTAATTCAATATTTTTACTGAGGTTTTTTGTTTTTATCCAGATGTTTTAGTGCCTTATGGCTCTGACTTTTGGGTATATGAGAACAAAATAGGAATAATTCTTAAGTTTATAAATGTTGGCAAGTCCTGCCTTTTAAAACCCAAATCACATAACATAGCAACTTATATGCTTGGCATATATAAGGGATGGGAATAGTTATGGGGATATTAGTACCATCAAATTAACAGAACCTGAGGAGTTTACCCAATTGATAGTCACCTTAGGGAGTTTACCCAAATTGATAATGAGCTGGGAGTATTGGGCAGGTGAAGCCACAGAGACTTTTCCAAAGGAAAAGTAAGGATAGAATTTTATCTTATGTGCAACTCACCATAGCTCTTTTTTATAGTAATTAGTCTTACTGGAAAAAAATAATAATCCCTCCCAAAAAACATCTGAGGTCCTATGGGGAGTTTCCATAATTTAAATCCTGACTAGAACTGCTGGTTATAAAATTTATGATAATTTCATTTTATTTTCAAAGAAAAAAATTATTACTCCCGCTACTTATATCAAATTACCAGAAATTCCAAGCCAAAGGACACCCTGATGCTACCAATCTGATTTTTCATTTTCCACAAGTAAAATTTGATTTCATTCTTAAGTGGGTTAGCTAACCTTCATAAAAGAGGAACAGAAGGAGAGAGCTGGAGAAATGAAGGAGGATAAGGCAATGACTAAGTAGAAAGTATATGTCTACCTAAAGGCATTCTGAGGCCATTAAGAAAAAACTCTCTGGCTCAATACATACATACATACATACATACATACATACATACATACATACATACATACATAAAGAGATGTCTGCAGACATGTGAGCCATCAGTTTTTGACCCTTGGTATAAGGAAAAAAACTGGGATCTTGCCTCATAAATGACTGGCTTCAGAAAGATAAGGGAGAAGGAGGGGTTGAAGATGACTGACTGCAAGGTTTCTAGTCTGAGTAATAGAGTGATCCAGGAATGGGGAGACTGGTGACAGTAAATGGGGAAAATTAGGATTTCTTTCAGTTTTTGAGATTAACAGGTCACTCAGTAGAAATTTCCAATGGACATTTGGAAAGGTGAGAATGATGCTCAGGAGTTAATAACATTTTATTTCACTTTATTTTATTTTGTGTTAAAAATAGCATTTTCTTACACTTCAGTTAAGCAGTTTGATTCAGGTTGTCTATTTCTACTTTTCTTTGCAGATCACTGACTCAGCCTCATACTCCTTTCCAGTCTTTGTTAAACTACATAGGGAAAAGGGACTCTAGGCTTTACAGCAAATACATTAGAAGAGTAAATATCAAATTTTATTTCTGAATTCATCCCTTGTTTTGAGTTAGAACTATCATTGGTAAATGTCAGAAAGGACTAAATCACATATAAATAAAGTATCAAAGAAGCCAATAACCCAAGTAATATTCATTGAAGTTGGGGTTTTTTGACAGTTTCACATAAATACTAATTAACTAACTAACTAACTAACTAACTAACTAAATAAATAAATAAATAAATAAATAAATATGGTCATTTATGCATTGTTCTAGCTTGCTAAACAGTAAATTTGACTGTGTGAGAGATGACTTTAAAGTTCTGGAAAATAAAACTGCATAATCTAATAATAAGAGCTTTCTTTATAAAAACTAGGGCTGGCATTGACAATAATAATTAAATTAGCAGTTGCTCTCTTTTACTCACACATTTCACTTTACAAAGTCAAACTTGAAATATTAAATTTTAAAATACAAAGATCTTTTACATTAAAAAGTATTTTGGTTTGTCCTATTAAGTGAGGAATAATAACATCTACCTCTTTCCATTTTAATGGGGTATTATGAAAATATAGAGAATGCTATTTATGAAAATATTTGACATCTTTTAGAAAAAAGAACCTGTCATAACCTGAGTCCTTTATGTTAATCAAGTATTTCCAAGTGTTCATCCTGCTGTTGTCAACCTCCGGACAATGCAGTCCATTGCTCATTTATCAATGAGCATCTGTTCCACCATCTTATATAATGATAGTATATAATAATAACATCATATTATTACAAGGGACCCCACCGGCAAAGGTTTGGGGGTTTTTTTGCTTGTTTTATTTTGTTTCTACTACATTACCTTGCTTTGCTTAAAAAAAAAAAAAAATTTGAGATTTAGATCCAACCACAATTAAATGGACCTGGTCTGTGTCAAGCTGCTTTTCAAACTGTGATACAAGGAAAAATCTTTCTATAAAATTTATTAAAAATTGAAATAGGATCACTTATTGAATAAAGATAGTTCAGTTGTATGTACCAATTAATAGTTCCCTTTATAACTAATTTTAAAAGGAAGCAAAGGTAATGGAATATGAGCAATGAAATATTGAAGAACATAAACATTTAAATTCTTGAATGTGTTTTAAACAAAAAAACTCCTATTTTTATTGTCACTCAAAACCCTAATGATTCAGCTGAAACTTATTGGATGTTATTAACCAATGTCACCATAAAATAATTAACTAATTAATTAACAGATTTTTAAAAACTAATGATTGTTAAATATAAAAAATGAGACCATAACTGAAAATTGTTTTCACAGGTTTACTATTTTAAAAAATTTTGTCTGAATTATAATATTGTAATCTAATTTAAGAAAAGAGACTGTCTTTAATAATATAGAGTCAACAAATCTATTTCAAATGATACTATGAATATGTGCACGACATTATGAAACAAAATATTTCCTGAAAGCTGCTACTAAAGTAAATAAAGTTTATAATTATCCGTTTGTCATAGTTTAAAAATAAAGAGAAAAAGGTTTAAGTAAGAACAAAATTTACCTTTATTTCAGGTCACTTCAGTGGAATTTAATAAGGAAATTTCCTCCTAATGACTTCAAGAAGTACCATGATCTTCAGAAACTGTAAGAAAAAATGTAATTCCCAGTATTAAAATTAGCTCATACTCTTTAGCATATCTGTTTCTTCCCACTTTTGTGGAGACCAACACTGTACCACTGTTTTAATCTAATCCCTTTTTGGAAAATTATTTTGCTATTAGCTGGAGACTACCATGTGAATTTTTTTGAGCAGTTCTAAAACCATTCTAGAAAAATCTCAGATACCTATCCCCAAAGAAACTAGAGAATATGCACTGTGAATCCTCCCGCCATACTCTGCCAAAATGAGGATCTTCAGGAGGTTTTACTCTCAGTGTTATTCTACAGTAGGTCACTTTAACACCCACCTTAGAGAAAGATGCGAAGACCTTTTACCACATCTGCAGTCAAGATGAGATAGTGAAGAATCTTCTTCCATATGTTTTCAAACTCAATCTCCACCTAAGATAGCAAATCCTTGTGGTTTAAACTACTGAGTATGTTGTTCGGGTGGCTTAATTCCATTGTCACATCTGCCTTGCAGGTTGTTTAATTTTGGCCTCAAGTAGCACCTGACACACTAGCTTCTCTTCAGTTTAGGGTGGTGTGTGTGAGTTCAAAACCCATAATGGTCCAGGTGACATTTACCTATTATTTAGGTCAACATGTAACTAAATAATATTGCCTGTTGGGTTTTAAATATTTTATGCCTGAATCACACTATCTAGAAACACTATCTCAGAATTCCTAGTTTCATTTTCATAACTGTATTGGTTTTAGTCTAGGTTTTACATTAGAGAAACCTGGTATATAGATATACATGTGTATATTTTTCTTTAAAATAATAAGTAGAAATAAAGCAGAATCAGAAGAAAAAAATCACTTCAATGAAATGTTCTCAAAACCCAATCTGCAAAAATATATATATTTCATATTCCAAAATAAAAATTCCAATAAAAATGACTTAGAACTTTATCCTGGACATTTATCAATTAACAGAAAAGAGCTTTCCAAAATCAGGAGTGATATAAATACTTCGAGATGATAACTTTCAAATGTTATCTTCTGATTTCTGGAATGTGAAGTTTTTCTGATTTGTAGCACCACCTTATGTTCACATTTTTAAAAAGAGTTAGTACTTCAAATCCAAATATCAAAGTTCAGGTTTATATAACACAGTAGTTTAGCACTTTTAAACAATGAACATTAAATTAATTCGTGAACAGCCAATTTGTTTCAAGTAATAAAAGATCAAATTAGCCTAATTATAAAAAGAAAAAATTCTAATTGGTTATTAAAGGTGTAGCTTGGCTCAGACTCCAGGAAATACAGTCTATTGTTTGTTCATTACAGGAGTTAAAAACAAATAAATATGTGTTAAAGTCTTTCTATGTATTAATGAGAAAGATACATTACCTACTACATGATTGAGCCACAGCATATTCTGTGAAATTATTAAATACATAATAAATTTAATAATAACATTTTACAATCAAAGTTAGATTTTTCTTGCATGTCAGAAAAATAGGAAATCTCTTTTCGTCAAAACATCTAATTAACTGAGAGTTTATTCATATTGGTATCTACCTTATTGCTCCTAAAAGTTTTAAAAAGTTACATGTAAACTCAGAACACCCTAAAGAACAATAATAACCAGTATTCAAAGCAAGAAATCAAGCTTGGAGCCCTTACTTGGTCATTCTCCACCACCTGGGGCCAGTGCACTTAGAAATGCAAAGCTTCTTTGGGTAAATATGATGCAATTGCTTGTGCTCCATTCCCTTTGATCTCCAGTTGACTCAGGGCCAAATTTCCAGGATGACTTTAATTAACTATGTAAACCTGTATTTCTGTGTTGATAGTCCTATTGAACTTATATTTTCCTACTCTTGATTCTTTTAATTTTTGTTTTTCTCTGTCATGTATACTCCTTGTAAGTTTCCTCAAACGCTTTTTGGGTCAAGACTGGGGGAGTCAAATTGATAAAATTAAAGTTGATTTGCTTGGCACATTTGTGATTAAAATGGAATGTATTTGGGGCCTTAAATATGTCATATACTTGTACTTTTGCCATCAACATCTTTGAAGAATTATAGCAGGAAATGCTAAAAAGAAAAAGAAAAAAAAAATCTGACTTCTAGGCCTGTTTTATTAGTAAGTGCCTTACTGTGAATTAAAGTTTCATTCATAGAAAATTCAAATATTAAATTTTAGCTAATACCTGTTCACATTTATAACTAATAGTTCTAAATAAAAACTGGCCTAATTATACATGAATTTAATAGCAAAACAAAGTTTTATGATATCTTTTTTCAAAAATTTTGGTTTTCATTATGTTTACTTTTTTTAAATTAAAAAAATTGAATTGTGATAAAATACATATGACATAAATATTCTATCTTATTCAATTTTAAGTGTTCATTCAGGGGCATTCAGTACACTCACACTGCGTTATCATCACCACCATCCAACCACAGAACTCTTTTTATCTTGCAAAACTGAAAATCCATTTCATTACATTTTCCTTTTAATAGTCATTTCACAGGTGCCTGCAAAACAATAAGATTAAATCTGTATCCATCTATGCTTTCCGAGGACTGTACAATCTTACTAAACTATAAGTACCAGTGCTGATTAATTTGCCAATTGGAGTGGTCAGCCTGACCCATTCCACTCTGTACCAGCCCTTCTGCCCACAAAGAGCTGAAGGGCCTCATAATGTCGTGGCTACGAGCATGGGATTCTGAGTGATATAGGCTTTCAAGTCCTGACTTCATCATTCACTTAGGTGTATGAACTTGAACAATTTATTTTCCTTCCTAAGCATCAATTTCCTCTACTATGAAATACAGATTATAACAGTAGCTACCTCAGTGTTGTAAGAAACAAATCAGAAAATGCGTGGGAAGAATTAGGTACACTGTGCCTAGCACATGATAAGAATGCAATATACATTAGCCATGGTGACAGGAATAATAATTGAATGAATGTAATCAAAATAAGAAAGCCTGGTGATAATTAAAATCTATGAAGGAGGAAACCCAAAAACTGCACCAGTTATTCTTTTTCTACTAATCCTGCTTTTATGAATATATAAATAACTATAAGTTTAAAAGAGTAAAAGCTTTTTTTATTGTGATAAATATGCATGGCATAAAATTTACCATTTTAACACTTTTTAAGTATACAGTTCAGTGGCATTAAGTACATTCACATTGTTGTGCAACCATCACCATCATCCATCTCCAGAACTTTTCCATCTTCCTCGATTAAAACCTGGTACCTATTAAACAATAACTCACTATTCCTTCTTCCTCCCAACCCCTGACAGCCACCATTCTACTTTCTATTTCTATGAATTTGACTACTGTAGGTATCCCATATACGTAGAATCATATACTATTGGCCCTTTTGTGTCAGGCTTATTTGCATAGCACAATATCTTCAAGGTTCATCCAAGTTGCAGCATGTTTTATAATTTCCTTTCTTTTTAAGGCAAAATAATATTTTATTATATGTATATACCACATTTTATTTATCCATTCATTCCTCAGTAGATATTTTGGTTGTTTCCACCTTTTGGCTATTATGAATAGTGCTGCTGTAAACATGAGCACACAAATATTCATTTGAGTCCTTGCTTTCAATTCTTTTGAATATATACCCAGAAGTGCAATTGCTGGGTCATAAGGTAATTTTATGTTTGTCTTTTTGAGGAACTTCCATACTGTTGTTCATAGCATCTGTACCATTTGACATTCCCACCGGGTGACGTACAAGGGTTTCATTTCCTCCACATCTTCTTCAACTTGTTATTTTCTGGGGGTTTTGTTGTTGTTGTTGTTGTTGTTGTTGTTGTTGTTGCTTAATAACAGCCATCTTACTGGTATCTTATGGTTTCTTAAAAGAGGTTTTCTCAAAGTTTCATTTCATTGAGTTTTGCCAAGCATCTGAAACTAACACCCTGGAAGAAGTTATTGAATGGAAACATAAGCAAACATCATATAAATAAACAACTCCCTGTATTTCCATTTCTGCCCCCTTGCTTTATCTTCTAACCCAGGAAACTCACTCTAGTCAGATTCCTAGCTTGCAGCATCAGTTTTGAGGATTGAGTCAAGGCCATCTAATCAATCAGCAAAGTGACAGAAGGCCACCAGAGACTGAGAGCCTTAACAGTAAGCTTGTTGTCCACATTCTCTTCCCTTTTATCCCATCCCTGCTCTTTTGTACCATAGCAAATTATCAAAAGTCCATATTGAACTTACTCTCATCAGGCTTCTATCATTCTCTCCAGCTCACTCCCTCCCCTATGACTGTTCAAAACTTAGTAAATAGCATCGGCTTGGTTTAGTGGTCATTGGAAGTAAAAGGTAGTACAGACCTGGAGAGTAAATTTAAGTGTCCTCCATCTTTTCCCATTTTTTTTTTCAAAAAACTGGAATATTATTTGGGTACTAAAGATGTCATATAGACTTCCTGTTTTTCATAGGTAATCATTAGATACCTGCTTATTTTCTCTTCCATAAATTTTCATTAGTCCTACAGTCTGCAAGTTCTTCAGCACAGAAAGGTAAGTCAAACATGCCATTTTCCAATGGCTCACATCTCAGTGTTTCAGGTAGACCCCTGTGCTGACACTGGGAAGAGGCACACCTCTCACTCTCTGGAAGCTTATCATCTAGGGTAGGGAAAATACCAACATACACCCAATCGAGAATGATAAAAAAGATTACTTAACTAAGTCCTATACCTGTGTCATTCAGGCCCAAACTGCTATTATGATTCAGTGAAAGGAGTCACCATGTCAGGTCCACAGCAGTGAGGAATGGCTCTGAAGAGGACTGGGCTAAGCAGATGAACGGAGAGTGCAGGGGTGAATCAAATGTCTTTACCCGGGGAATTTCCATTGACTTTTAAGAGAGCCCCCTGAGGTATTCATAGGGAAGAACTGAAACTATTCTTTACCTCTTCCTTTGCTCAGCTGGGCTCCAGGTTTGCAAGGGAGGGAAGGAATTGGTTGTGTTACAGGGCATCATCCCTCACTACACTTAAGCAAAAGTCAACTTGGTGAGGGACAAGGAGTTTTCTGGCAGGAGAAATTTTACAGGCTGTCAACTCTAAGATCTGACAGAATGAAGAAAAGAGAGAAATCAATGTAGTCCATGTATCAGTGGAAGTAAAATTTGAACTAATACTTGTATACAAATCATAGACAGAGAGGAAAAAGGAGAGGAAAGAAATTAGAGTGGGAGTAATGGACAGAAACGATTATAATACGTAATATGTACTGAGTACTTATGACATGCATTGCTTCAAATTTTACAACAACCCAAAGAAGTAGGTATTAATACTGTCTCCATTTTAGAGATATGGAAACCAAGGCTTTCAGAAGTTAATTGCTTGCTTAAGGTCAGGCTATAAATAACAAAGCAAAGAACCTGGGAATAAAGTTGTCTGCAGCAGATTCAGAGCAGATTCGGTGAATTGCTGAGATTGAGATAGAAATAAAGAAGAGAGCAACATAGTGGAGGAGAGAGTTGGTACCTTCTGCAGAAGAGTGAGAAGTGAAGTTGGGTAAGTAAGATGGAGTCAAACTCTAGCAAAGGTATGTAGTATCCTTTTTTCCAGAACAGGCCCCTGCCTTCCTCCTAGGTTCATCTCTTGCCTCTCCTCACAACCCGTTCGTGGTGGGGCCACACCAAATAACCTGGCAATCCCTCAATCTGTTACTCTCTTTATACCTCTTGTCTTTGCTTAAGCAATTTCTCTACCTAGAATAACTCCTACCCATTCTTTGCTTTGTGAATGACATACGTTCATTCAAGATTCTTTTCATTTGTGCCTCCTTTAATAAAGACTTTCTGTTTTCTCACTATTCCATGCTCTGCAGTCCCCACCCCAGTAAAGGCAGGTGCTTTCTCCTTTGCGATGTCAGAGCAACCATACATTATATACCTCTCGTTTCCCTATGTAGCTATAATAACCTTTCCACACGCTGTCTTCCCTCTAGACTCAAAGTCCCCCAACCAAAAGGATGATCTACCTAGCATAGTGCCATAGAGTAGGTGCTCAAAACAATTTGATAATTAAATGAATAGGTGGATGAATAAGTGATTGATTGGTTTATTGATTGATTATGGGGAAATCAAAAACAAAACATAAAAATGCAAATAATAAAGAACTTTTAGAGATCCAAAGACAGGGAAATGGCGTGATGAGAAAAGTATACAAGAAGATTTAAGATGGATGATTATTGTCTTTCCTTTCTTATTGTAAGAGATCAAGAAAGCACAAATTTATTGTGGTCATTTCTCCTTTTTCAGGTATCTCAGTCATAACAGAATAACCTTCTTGAAGTCAGGTGTTTTGAAGATCTCCACAATCTAGAATGGCTATATGTTTGATATATGTGGCATTTTATACTATTAGTTTTGATGTTCTAAAAATATATACATGAATCATTTTTTTCTTCTGCCTGGCAGGATAATTGAAGATAACCACCTTAGTAGAATTTCCCCATTGTCATTTTATGGACTAAATTCTCTTTTTCTCTTGTAAATACTAAAATTAAAGCAGATACTTTAATTGAAAGAAAAGACATGAATAAAAATTACTGCTTTAAGTTTAATACTATTAAGTTTGAAATTGCTAAAATCCTAAAAAGGCTTTTCAAATAAAAACCATTTCTTAATTCTATTTTATGAGGCTATTTTGTAGTTCTAACAATTTTCATAAGATCTTGTCTTCTACAATGCCAGCCCATGAAAACTGAATACAGCTTCACTGTCATATTTTGTTGAAATATTCTTAAGTACACCATTACTACCCTATATCAATCTTGGTAAAGAAAATTATTATTTATTTAAAATCACCTTCTTTTTACCCTACTATTGAAGGGAACAGGCTTTTTTTCAGTTACTAATATTACTGCTTCCTCCCAATGACAACTATTATTTGTCAAATTTTGTCATTAATGAGCACTTAATATAAAAACTTACAGAAAGAAATTAGAGAAGACAACTAACTTAATAGATTGTCATGTCTTCATAAGAATAATGATAATGCCATGTTTGACTTAAGTTAAAAAAGAATTATAAAAATACGACTTCTTAAATTTCTTCTCTTTTCAGAACACTGATGAATAATGTCTTTACTCGTTTGCCTGATAAACCTCTTTGTCAGCACAGGCCAGGACTGCATTGGCTGTAAGTTGCTCTGTCTTTTCTTAAAGAAGTCAACTAACTTTTCTAGTTTTGTCTAGTTCATTTGGATATTAGGTTTTTGTAAATGATAATTATTATTATCATATTACTTTTCCTCAAATTACTTTAGCATTTTTATTATTAAATATCCCCATTACCTAAACTAACTCCTCTAAGCTCTCACCAAAATAACACATCTCAAAAATAAATAAATAAATAACTTCGATGCAAGAAGGAAGACAGAAGGGGTGTCATCGTATCTATATAACTTCTCTGTGTTGACCTAGTCATCTATTAATTTTGTACAGAAAGACGAAGTTCATAAATTCTGCATAATGAGACTGTATTTAAAAGTTATTTTGAAGTCTAATCACGGTGGAATATGTTTCATGGAACTTGTTACACAGTAGCTTTTTTATGGTAATAAGTATCACTCTACCTATTCAGAGCTCAGTTACCTAGTAAATTTCCCTATTTTAAAATATAAGTAAAAAAGAAGAAATAAATAACCAAAATAACCATTAAAAATTTTAATCAATAAACAGCATACCCAGTGTATGAAAACTTCCTTTGTTTCTCATCTTGTAGGAAATTCTCAAAAGTTGTGTTTAATTTCTAAGCTCACAGTAAATTAAAATTGCCATATTAAAAGTGGGAGGTGGGAGGTAGAGTAAGAAACGTTGATTTTAGTAAGTGGTGACAGCTATCAACCTGAATAAAGCAGGAGTGAGAAATATTATAAAAAGCAGACATAGTATTTCAAAACATACTAATTTAGAACAATGTAGGGGAAAACAGAAATTTCAAAAATCACTACTTAGTCCACAGGACACCTTGGTGTAACAGTAGAGTATCCTCATTTGTGACAAGTTAAAGTCATTAAGGAAAGGGAAATTCAGTTTAATATCTTTTGTTATAATTAAATTTTGGTTCAAATGAATACATTAACAGTAATTACATGGTCAGTAATCCAAACTTAGTAATAAAGTAAAATTGATTAATATTTATGTAAGTTAGCAAATAAAAATTCATCCATTGAGACCAGAAGCAAATGATATTATGCAGGTATAAGAATAAATTTTTCCTATGCCTTAAAATGGCAATCATATAGACATTTCATGCAATAAAAATTAAAATGGTTAAGATTTTTTTACTAAAGAAGTAGACTTTTAAAAATTTCTATATGCATTCTTGATAGGGACAATTATCCCAATTTTAATGTTAATATTAATAATTTTTCCTTTATAAGTATTCGTTTTTTAAAACTAATTCAATATCTTTATCTTATATGTGGGCTTTTATTTATCAAAATATAAACTAGAAAATCTGATATATGTGTTCGCAAAAAAAATTTTTAACTCTGATTTAGTGGAAAAATGCATATAAAATGAAAAGACATTTGACGGCCCAGGGTAATATGCTTGTAAGATATATGACAGACCATATATTGAAACCTTTAATACAGTTTTTTCAAAGCAATAAAAAATACTGTAAACACCACAATAAAAGTAGGGAAATTTCCAAAAGAAGAAGCATAACTAATAAATAAGCATATAAACAGATAAGGCAATAGCCAAAGGTTAACTAAAGATCAAGAGAGTAAAGCAAACTTTTATTTTGAGATGAGACCAAGAAAGTTTATATATAAGCAGAAGAAACTAATATAAAGAATTTGAAACTATAAAAAACAATGAGGATACATTATAGAGCAAGGTACTAAAAGACATGGAAAAAGATGGAAAATGAAACAAAACACAGAGCAATGAAAATGAATGAACTAGCCTTATTTCAATCATGGCTCAATTTTAAGAACATACTATGAATTATAAAGAAAAGGTCATGGAAGATATATGTTTCTTCTATATATGTAAAATATATATATATATATAAAACAATTATATATACATATATAACACATATATATGTGTGTGTATATATGCATATATATAACAATTCCATTTCAATGATATTGTTCTTAGGCTAAGAAAGCTATGAGATAATATTGTTTTCTCTCTCTACCAGTAAAAAAGAACTTGGTAATCTACAAAATTATAATTTTCTCAAGTCCATCAGAGTTCTAAGGTGTGACCAGAAGAAATGGAAATATATATTTATCTCACCTTTGGCTGTTGAAGTAGGTATGAAGAAAACTGTTTAACTTGTAGTAAACTTAGAAAGGTTAAGTGTGGGCTAGTGTACCTTTTTAGAATAACAGAGAAACCAACACTAAGGGAGTCAACAATTTCAACAGGCTGTTTTCCACTGGCCTCTGCCAGCCACAAGAAAAAGTCGGAGCAGGTAAGGAAACCAGAGAGAGTTCTCCTTAGTGGCACGCAGGCACAAAATCCCATCTTCTTCTCTGGACTTCCCTTTTACAAAGCAAAAGCTTTAAGCCACTGGAAGAGGGACAGAAAATCCTTCCACAGCTAGGGACCAGGCATAGATCCACTTCCAAAGGAGATATGGAAGCAAAAGCAGCCTGCTCCAGGAAAAGGGGCAGAAAAACCTCTCCAGCCCAGGACCTGCACTACTACAGAGCAGTGAGTAGTGCTCCCTTGGGTTGGGGCTTCTGAGGTAGGGGTAACAGGAATGCTGAGAAAATCACATCCCTAAAAGAATAAGAAAAAAAATCCATTGTCAAATTATAAAGCAATCAGCAGAACCAGACCCAGAGATAACTTAGATGTTAACCACCAAACATGGAAATTTAAATACTTATGGTTAATAATTAAATGACATAGTGGAAAAGATGGACAATATACGTGTACACATGGGATGTGTCAGCAAAGAGATGAAAGCTATTAAAGAAAGTCAAAGAATTACTTCAATAGGCTTAGCTGCAGCTGAACTCAGTTAAGGAAAATAGCAATGATCTTGAAGATGAATCAATAAAAAGCTTTCAGTTTGAATCAAGAAGAGGAAAGAGAGTAAAATAAAGACAGAACAGAAAATACAAAAGTTGCACAGTCATATAAAATTGTCTAACAAGTGTGTAAATAAAGTCACAGAAAAAGATAAAGGGGAGAAATACTACAGAGGAATATCTAAAAAGATCATGGCCAAGAAGTTTCCAAAATTAATATAATACAATAAACTAAAAATCTAAGAACTTCAGAAAAACCCAAGCAGAAGTGGGAAAAAATATTAGCCAAATAATAGTCAAACCGTTGGAAACCAAAGATAAAGAAAAAAACTTAAGGTAACCAGAGAAAACAGAGATACTATATACTGTAAAAATAAGAACTGCAACACTAATTAAAAAAAAAAAAAGCTGGAGGAACTAGGTTAATATTGGAAAAAAATAGACATCAGAAGGACTAAGGATTATCACCAGGGATAAAGAAGGACATCACATAATGGTAAAAGGATCAATTTATCAAGAAGACATAATAATTTTAAATGAGTAGGCAGTTTCAGAATGAATAAAGTGACAACAATAGAACTATAAAGAAAAATACCGAGTCAACAGATGTCATTTAAAACCAACAAATCCACCAATATGTGGATATTTGACATTCCTAAGATGAACTTTAATAAAAAGCATATAATTGATCAAAATCATATGGTGGGAGAGGAGTAGAAGAGCAGAAAGGAAGACAATATATACTAATTTCATCATAGTAAGTTATAAGTATAGTTATTCTCTGAGAAAGAAGATCCAGTGTATTAGGTAAAGTTTTAATTATTAAGGTAACCAATAGAGTACACAAATCTTTTTAAATATTAAAAGAAATCATATTTTTAAACAAATCATTTGTTAATGTTTTTAACCTATAAAATCATGTAAAAATATTTTCAAATTAGCAGACTATAATCAGATATATTAGACATATCAATAAACATAAGTGAGCTAAAGTTACCTATTAAAAATATTTTCAGATTGGCTCACAAAGTAAAACATAACTCACTACTATTTACAAACAATACAACCATAACTAAGTGATTAAGAAATATTAAAAATAAAAGATTAGTCAAAGTATGCATGTCAATGCAAACAAAAAGAAGCAGCAATCACATTTTTATCCATGTAGAATTCTGGTTAATTTGCATTAAACAATGTTAAAAAGGACATTTAAATGCAATAGTATGAAATTTCCAATGAAAGATATTACACTGAGTATATATGTACCAAATGGATTCATATAACAACCAAAACAAAAATAAATAGGGATAAGACTCCACCTCTCTCAGTCCATGAAAGATCAAGTAAAACCATAAAAGGATATGGAGAAGTAAATAATATAATTAATGAGTTTAATTGATGTATATCAAACTGCAATGTCCCTTTCCAATAGCAGAACTGGTTCATTTGGGACAACAATGTGCAGCTAAAACTCTGTATTCCCAGACTTCCCCTAATCTAGATATAGCCATGTGACTAAGCACTAACCAATGAGGTAGAAGAAGTGTAGTATGGAACTTCTGGGAATCACCTTCAAAAGAAAAAGGTAGACCCTTCCTTTTCTTCCTTATCCAGAAAAAAAGCAGATATGATGGCTGAGCTTTAGTATCATCTTGGACGATAAAGACATGCACATCTGAACAGTGAATGTGAAAGACCTTGGGTGCCTAACAACTTTGTAAAGCCACCGTGCTAGCCCGGACTACCTAATTCTAGATTCTTTTTCTTGAAAAAAAAAAAGTATGTGTAGTTATGCTGTTATAGTTGGGTCTCTCTTATATGTATGTGTACCTAATCCTAATAGATATAAACCAGCAAACAAAAAATGCCCAAGTAACATTCAAGATTCACCACGTATTTTAGGACATACACATACACAAACCAAACCCAAGAAAATGGAAGTTTTAGCCTAGAACAGGAGAAGGGTCATCTCTTCCTCTGAGACCAGAAAGGAGACCAGGCATATTTAGAGTTAATTTTACAATTGTGGTATAGAAAGTCAAGGGCTTTTCCTGCCTTGATTACCTCAATTTTCTCTGTGAAATAGGAGCCAGAAATGTGTAAAATGTAAGGGGGGAAGTGAAGGTTAAGGAGATTTGTATCTTTAGAATGTCACTAGAGGATAAAAGAGGAAATTGAAAAGGAACAGACAAGATTATTGGTATTTTTGGGTTTTGTTATTGTTGTTCTCGAAATAGAAGAACCAAATTTTTCATTTACAGCCAGTTCCGCCATCTAGAAAGAGAAAAATAAAATGGTTAGCTTCAGAGGCTTATCAAACTGCAAAAGCAGTCTAGACAAAAGGTAAGAGAAACAGCTTCCTTAAAATTTGGAGCTAGGAAACAGGAAGCAGTTTTGTATGCCTCAGCTAATAAGTGTGCTGCAAACCAGATCTCTAGTATCAAGGATTAAAACCTCTAATTTTAGGAAGAAAGCCAAAGTAAATTTACAACTCGAGGTTAAAATAAACTGAAAATGAAATCAAACTAACGATTCAATCAGAAGTCCCTAATTTATGCCTCAATGTGAGCCTCCTACTTATTTAATACTAAATACTAAATTAATACTAACTTAAATGTTTTTGCTAGCTTAACAGAAAAAAAGTTACATAAGTACTAACAAGAACATCCATTCACCTAAGGATATTTTATGAAGCTTAGGAAAGCATCACCACCTGGTGGTAGATTTGTGGTAACAGTGATAAAACAGGAAAAGGAAATAGTCTTTCATTGACAACCTACGTTATGAGAGACCAAAAGCCTTGGTTGGCCAAACCTAATGACCAAAAAAAAAAAAAGTAATATTATAAGTGCTTAGTTTCCAATTTAATAGAATAATAGAAACTTTTGTTTGAAGTGTGATCTAGAATCAAGACAAGATTTTAATACAATATTCCATGTAGTTCAGAAATTCTGTCAACAAAATTTCTGAGTTATGGTATATTGCCTATGTTAAATACCTGTAGTGATAAGCACCTTATTCTCTGGTCACCATAAACTGTGGGCTTAAATTTGAAATGTTTTGTGTCCTTAACCAGTAAATCTAATTTTGCAATCAGATACAACATAGAAAAACCCTACAATATCTTCTGTAGCCTTACTTGAAGTATATCTCTCTTGTTTTGCTCTTCTGTTATAAATATACCCTTTTCTTCAATTGACTTGATTTTTAAAACCCTTACACCCAAATTTTCCAGATATACTTTGATTTGTCAATATCTATTTTTTATTGCAGTGCCCAAAATAAAACTGACTATCCCAGATGTAACCTAGCTATCAGAATATAGACACTTCTGTTAACATCACCAGTGTTTCCCTTTCAGATTGTAGGAGCTGCATCATACTTCAGCTCATGTATTTGAGTTGCTGTTATTCTTATAGCTCTGTATTATATGGTGAACCACTGAACTAAGCATTGGAGTAGACTGAGTAGATTTAAGGACCAGCATTTACTTTCGAAAGTATGTCCCTAAGCTCAGCTAACTCTGTTCCACAACCTTTCACCATAAATCCAAAGATGAGATATAAGATAAAAGGGGAGCAAAGAATACCTTCATGATAACCATGACAAAGAGACTGATAAAACAAAATCTTTGACAAACTTTGCTGCTCAGACTAGGCTTCTGATGGTGACAGAGTATCACATAGCAGGCGAACTCAATCCGGGTCTATAGGTAGCTCCCTGAATAGAGTGGACAGCCATGTACAGCCTGTGGGTCTCTCTCTCCACCAGCTAGTGTGGCAGTGTAATAAAGTAAATAAGGATATTCTCAGTGGTAAAGGCTATTGGGAATTTTTTCTAGGGATTGTTTAGGCAAGAGAGGTAGAGGCTAAATATCGTTTTGGCAGTAGCTTGTGCAGCAGTAGTAGGATGTTCTGAAAGCTGCAGCAAAATAAGGTCACACTACTTAGAGAAATGTCATTGGTAACTCTGGATAGATGTTTAATACAGTTTATATTAAATCTCTGTTAATAAAGTCAGTATTTACCATAACAAAGATGATTAATTTTACTTTTTATTCTCTTCACATTTCTCAAGATAACATATGTGCCCATATGAATACGTGATACAGATGTGACTCAAACCATTTTTACTATTAACACAAAAAAAGAAACATTAAATATGTATAAACATTATTTTCAGCTATTATGTAAATGCTACATGTAAGAATCTATATAAAGAGTATGTGAAAAAATATTTATTAAGAAACAAGTCTCAACCAATTTTTTTTTTATAATTATAATTATTTTATTATAATTGAAATTTAGCTTTATCATTTTATTTTTATGTTTCAGGGACTTTGAAGGCAACCATATCCATAATTTAAGAAATATGACTTTTATTTCCTGCAGCAATTTAACTGTTTTGTAAATAATGTTTTACCCTTTTCAAATGTTATATCTCTTTATAAACAAAATGAATCATTTATGTCAATAGATGGTAGCATAAACATACATAGTAATTATGGCAAATGTTCACTCTTGAAGTTATTTGAAACTGAAGGATGTGGGCAAAATTATTAAAGTTAAAACTAAGAGTAGCTACAGATTCACAGCATACACGAATCATTACAATGACGCTATTATCTAGACATGTTTTTCTTAGTTAATAATACCTATTTTAATGGAAAGAAATTATTGTAGACCACCTAGAATCTTTCTTTGAATCCCAGTTTGAGAAACATCATGTTAAAGTTTTAATCTATTAGAATGTTCATCCTTTGCAAATCATTACTGTAAAGACTGTATGGGGGTGGAGGAATGAATTAATTACAATCAAAATTTTTAAAAAATAATGCAGAATGTTTACACCCATTAGTATGTAATTGTAGACATCAGGATAAACCTTAGGTTCAGGTAGGTGATGCAAAGTCATTACGTATTCATTAATCAATGACTTCATACTACTCTGTTTTATCCTACTTGCAACCATTATCTGAATATAAGAAGGCAATTCCTCTAAATCCTAACCTTCATGGTAACAGTAAGGTGCAGGTTTTATGTGAGTATGAGTAACCACCAGTGAACCTGGAACACAGACACATTAGTCCATAATCAGTGCCAATTCAGGTTCAAGGTCAAAGACAGAGCAGCATCACTGCAGAGAGGGTAACTACAGCCAATAATTAGTTCTGCCTAAAGCCTGCCTAATCCCATATTAAACGTTGGCCTAAAAATATCAGATTTACAAGGATGAAAATGGCATGTTTTCTAAGAAGCAATGTTTTTGAATGGATGGGGTCTGGATCTAAAATAAGAAGATAACTCAGCTTTTGAGAGTGGATTGGACTACACTCTGTGCCCCCTGAGCCTTGATCACACCAACAGAATTGATGAGGACAAATAAATGGGCAACAATCAAGATTCACTTGTCACAGTGGACTTTAAATCATTCTGGAAGCAGAAAATCTTTGCCATGTGCTTGAATTAATTTGTGCTTTTAAAGTCAGCTACTCTAGGTGATAATATGTTTCCTGAGCCCATTTGGACATGGATCTTGAGTCCAATTAAATTAAGACCAACTTTCCTGAGCTGAAAAAAAAAAAAAATGATCCTTTTACATGTCACTTAGGATCTAGGCCAACAGTATCCCATTGTATGATTCATGCTGTAAGAACTATATGTCAGAATCTGCTCTGAAAGCCAAAATCAGCACTCCCACCAGAAACTGTGGGACATGATATATGGAGTCTTAATGTCCTAGAGGACTACTCTAAAGCTGTTTTTCACATCGTCTCACTAATATGACCAATATTTTACTTGGCTTCCCATATAACAACTGGAATTGTGCTGTTGCTTTTACCTAAGTGTGAAGTAGACAGAGTCAGTCTAGTAATAGTCTTCTAATTGGGGATAGAAAGTGTTAGGTTGGCGGGGCGTGCCTGGAGGCTTCTCAGCTTGACATCGGAATCTGGACAGGGGCCTGCCCTAAAGCTCTGGCACCACCACCCTAATCCGAGAGCGCCCTGATCCTGATGTTCAGCTGACATTCCCCATTCTATACCCTACCCCCAATTAACCCTATAAAAACTATGCCCTTCCGTTGCAGGGCATGAATTCTCTGGCCCCTTTCCTCTCCGGACCAGTGAACCCCGCTGGGGAGCCCTCTCCCAATACAGGCTTACTTTTAAAGCTTCCCAGCTTGTCCCACGTTTACCTTACAGAAAGAATAGCCAGTCCAACTGTGTTGTATACTGGAAAATAATATAATATTGTATGACAATGATATTTTAATAAAAAGAAAATATTTTAAAAGAATAGCTAGATAAAACTGTGCTAGATACTGGATAGCCCGAGAAGAATAGATGTAGTTTTCATACTCAAAGAATTCACAGTCTTCAAAAGATGGCCACATAGGTACAGAAACAATTTTAATATAATGTCATATAACATATAATGTGTTATATGTGCTGTGATAGAAGTATGCACAAGGAGTATTATGGGAGAACATGAGAGAGATCGTCTAACCTCTCTGGTCACAGAGGTGTGACATTTCAATCTTGAAGGGTGACTAGGAGTTCACCAGAAGGACAAGAAGGAAAGCTTATCACAGGCAGAAGGAAGCACCCATGCAAAAACAGGGAGGTCAGAATACTACGGTGCATTCCATTCGGGCCATGGAGAGAACCATCCTGACTGAAGAGAAGTGGTAGAAAACTAAAGATAGTCAGTGGCAAGGTAATAGATATTTAAAGGTTTTTTATGTTACACTGTGCAGTTTCTATTTTATTTTTTATGCAACAATGAGTTATTGAAGGATTTTAAGAAAGGGATGAAATTTTAGAAAGATCCCTTTGGTTATCCAATCAGAACAATCTATCTTCATAGACAATTCACCCATAAGTATGGAAACAATGAAAATAGTCTCAAGGTTCAATTTACAGTGTGAAAATAAAACATTTACAGCAAAGACATTTATAATATTTATTAGATTTTGTTAGCTTTTTATTTTCAGTTTTAAACTATCCTGCCCTTCAAAGTCGAATCATCTAACTTTTGACTTATAAAAACTCAATTTACATAACAAGTATATCTGTTCTCCTATCTTACCTTGTGGAAACTAAGAGGATTTGGAGATGCATGGGGAAAGTGGTTAGGCTTTCTTAGTACCTCTTGATCACATTGGCAAATTCAAGCCTATTGAAACATTATCTTGTTTAAAAGAATCTTAGGCCTTTCTCATGAGAGGTGACACTATAAAAGCTACCACAAGAGCTGCTAAAGTCAAAAATCTTTTTACAACTAAGCTACAGGGTCACGCGATGTTAACCATGCAACCTAACCTCTATACATATGTGAGGTAACACAAAATATCCTGACCCAGGAGTATATGTGATCCAGTGTATTTAAGTTATGAAAGAAACTTGCTCCTGAAATATTCTACTTCAAATTAAAAGTTATAATAAACCCAAGCAAAAGAAAAAGGTAAAGCTCTAAACCATATTCCTATTCTAACATGGAAGGAGGGAAGAAAAAAGGAAAGAAGGAAGGAAGGAAGGAAGGAAAGAAGGAAGGAAGGAAGGAAGGAAGGAAGAAGGAAGGAACAAAGGAAGGAAGGAACAAAGGAAGGAAGGAAGGAACAAAGGAAGGAAGGAAGGGAGGAAAGAAGGGGAGGGAGGGAGGGAGGAAGGAAGGAAAAGGAGGCGCATAGTACATATATTAATTGAATTAGAAAATTGTACCTATTAGAACCAGATAAAATACCATCAATTATTTGTCTCCAAGGGAGTGATGAAATGGGATAAAATATTTTTATCTTTTCCCATTTTACTCCCTTTTTAAAAACTTTTAGACTTCTGGTAATTAATATAACTCATTAATAGCACTGTTAAAAAGTAGTGTAATGGTTTCCTAATAAATTACAGAACAATAAAGTCTCATGAAAATAATATGACATGTTTGCAATTATCTCAGAGATTTAGGAAGTAATAAAATTGAAAATCTTTCACCGCATATATTTAAGGATCTGAAGGAGCTCTCAAGATTGTAAGACTGATATTAGTTTTCTTACTTCATTTCTTTATTTTTACATTTATTTTATATTTTAAATTATAATAAAATATATACAACATAAAATTTACCATTTTAACTATTTTTAAATGTATAATCTAGTGTCACTAAGTACACTTACATTGCTATGCAACTATCACCACCTCTGTCTCTAAAACTTTTTTTATCTTCACAAACTATAACTCTATACCTATTACAGTAATTCCCCTCACACACACCAACATCCACCACTCTGTGTTCTGTCTCTTTAACTCTGATTACCCTAGGTATTCCATATAGGTGGACTCATACAACATCTATTCTTTTCTAACAGGCTCATTTCACTTAGCATAATATCTTCAAGGCTCATCCATGTTGTAGCATGTGTCAGAATTTTGGAATATTATTCTCCTAAATACTAATACTAATTCACTAATTATATTTATTTAATTTTAAAATTAATAAATTAATATTAGTGTTCAGAATAATAATTCATTGTGTGTATACACCACATTGTGTTTTCCTACTCATCCACTGATGGACAGTTGAGTTGTTTCCACCATTTAGCTATTATGAACATGGAGTATGTGTTTGATGTCATATCCAAGAAATCATTGCCTAATCCAATGTTGTGAAGCTTTTCCCCTATTTTTTTCTACTAGTGTTATAGCTTTAACTTTTATATTTAGGTCTTTGATCCATTTCAAGTTTATTTTGTAAATGGCATAAGGTCAGGATCTTTGCTCATTTTTTGCATGTAGATATCTATCTAGTTTCCCCAACGCCATTTGTTGAAAAGACTGTCCTTTCTCCATTGAACAGTCTTGGTACCATTGTTGAAAAATTATTTATCATATATGTATAAGAGTTTATTTCTTGGCTCTCTATCCTTCCATTGGTTTATATATCTGTCTTTATGCCAATACACATGGTTTGATTACTGTACCTTTGTAGAGAGTTTTGAAATCTGGAAGCGTGAGACACCCAACTTTGATCTTCTTTTTTTCAAGATTGTCTTAGCTACTTAGGCTCCCTTGAGACTCCATATGAATTTTAGTATAGATTTTTCAATTTCTGCAGTGATATATTGGGATTTTGATAGAGATTGCATTGAATCTGTAGATTACTCTGGGTACAAATGACATCTTAACAATATTAAGTCTTTCAATCCATAAGCACGGAATGTCTTTCCATTTATCGTTGTCCTCTTTAATTTCTTTCAGTAATATTTTGTTTTCAAAGTATAAGTATTTCAACTTTATTCAGTTTATTCCTAAGTACTTTATCCTTTTGATGCTGTTACAAATGAAATTGTTTTCCTAATTTTATTTACTTATTTTTAAATTAAGTTTATTGAGGTGACATTGGTTAATAAAATTAAGTGTATAATTCAATAATATGCCATGTGTATATTTTACTGTATGTTCATTTTTAGATTGTTCATTGTTAATGTATAGAAATATATTTGGTTTTTGTGCATTACTTTTGTATTTGGAAACTTTGCTGAATTTATTAGGGTTTTTTTGTATGTGTTTGTATATGAAATCTTTAAGGTTTTCTACATATAAGATCATGTCATCTGTGAACAGAGATAATTTTACTTCTTACTTTCCAATTTGGATGCCTTTTATTTCTTCTCACCTAATTGCTCTGGTTAGGACTTCTTGTACTATGTTGAATAGAAGTGGCAAAAGCAGACATCCTTATCTTGGTACTGATTCTAGAGAAAAACCTTCATCCTTTAACCGCTATGATGTTGACTATAGGTTTTGATATAAGCCTCTATTATGTTAAGATAGTTTCCTTCTATTCCTAGATTGTTGAATCTACTTTGTTTCTTTTATACAACTCATTTTTCATTGTCATTCTTCCTCTCTTATTTTCTTTCTGTGATCACCACCACCTAGCAGCATCCCACTCTTAGATGTAATAAACTGTCTAATATAGAATAAATTTCTTAATAAGAGAGTTTGCTCTGGGAAGCTTTCTTTAATCAATCATTCTGGTTTCATGGTATTGTTTAACAGAGATTCTGAAATTTTCTACATTTAAATTTGGCCGTACTGTCACTCTGATGTACTTCTTTGTTTCTTGCGATAGCCTTTTACTTTTCATTTTATGTCTCACAAATTGCTAGTACAATGTAACACTCTTTGACATAAGACTTATGTGAAAAGTATTCAAAAAAATTCAAAATTTGACTAAGTAAGATTATTTTTCTTTTATTTGAAGTACATTTTATGCTAAACAAAATGTGAAGTGGGTGCAGTTTTTCCCTGGGTATGCTACCACTTCTTTGGAGGGAGTCATTTCTTGACAACTCCACTTTCACTTTCATGCAGTCTTAGTTTTCTCTCTGTTACTAACATGATCAGAGTGCTTGCTAAGTGCCTAGCATTGTTCTAGGTATTTTATCTCCATTAATTCATTTAAATGGCCAGTGAACCATATGAAGGAAAGGCTATTACTGTCCTTTTTGTGGTTGTTGTTAATGTTTAAAGTAACCCAAAGTCAACAGATACATTTTCTCTTTACTCAAGCAGTTTCTAAATGACCTATTGCTGCCTTTTAAAAAACAGGAATCTTTCCTATAACCCAATCCAGAAAATTCAAGCAAACCTATTTGATTATCTTGTCAAACTCAAGTCTCTGTAATTATACAATTATGTAGATCGTTCTATAATGAAATTGTTATTTATATACTAATAGTTAATGAATCTATAAAATAAGATTTATAGAATCTTTCAAATCAGCTTTATTTTCAGGATTTGGTTAAGCTCCATACAAACACTTAAGAGGAGTGCTCACTGACCTATAAACAATTTTATAACTATTAGTTTTATCTTATGTATTTATAAACTAAAAATTACATAATGAAGAATTATTTTATATTTTGCTACAATCACCAGGAGCTTATGTTGGGTTGTTTTCTTTGAGCTTCTGAAGGCATCTGTGCATATTAATTCCTCCATTAGTGCTGGGTTTCTAAGAATTTGTATTTCCATCTTTATCCTAAGAATATTCTAAATCATATAAATAAATAATTACTTGTAACACACACATATACATATAAAATATGTTAGGGTCTAAGAATTTCCTTAAAAGACACGCTTCAGTTAATTTAATTTAAGTGTTCCCTCAGTAAAATGGAATTTTATTAGAAAATATATTATTTAAAAATTATTAGAAAATTTTCAAAAATGTAAAACTCCTCTGCTATTGTAATATTGCCTAAAAGGTAATGATTATCCATTTACCTCATAGATATTTATTGAGTAGTTCCAAGGCAGAAAGCATTGTGTCATGATCTATGAGGATTCAAAAAATTCAAATAAGGGAGATATATGTATATACATAGCATCAAAAAGAGTTGGGCAAGTCCCTAGGGCAGGGTGAGCATAAATGTTTGGTTCAGAGTACGTGTTAACTAACAGCATTTTATTAAATTGTCTTTCACAAAAACTCATTTTATTATACCTTGTATAATATATGTTATTCTGACAATTTGATATTTTTAGCAGCCTAGAAGGAATTGAAATTTCAAATATTCAACAAAGAATGTTCAGACCTCTTATGAATCTCTCTCACATGTAAGCAGATGTTTTTCTTGACCTTCACCTTGATTTTAATATTTTGTTTCCACATGTATTATGCTAATACATCCATACCCAATGCATCCAAACTATTAACATTTTCTATTGATTAATTTGCCTAAACAATAATTAATTCTTCAAATATTGATATTGAGCATGATAATATTTAGTTTTCCATGGTTTTATAGAATCAAAAAAGATTTTTGAATGTCAGAGAACATCAAGTGGAGGGGGGGAATCCACTCAGTCTTATAAGTTCTGCTTAGCTCTGATACCATTCATAGCTATTGGTGTTTGCCTAATGAGCTAGTAATTTGCACACATGGTGTAAGTGCTACCAGATGAAGCGGGAATTTACATAATCAACATAAAATAATTATAAATAAAGACTTGCTATAAATGAAGGAAGGTAGGGAAAAATCCTCCTCAGTGAAAATTACCTGTAATGTCAGGGCAACCACTGGAGCAAGTATGTGTGGGTACATTGGTAAATTTTGAAAAATAGTTTATTCCAACAATGTGACTCATTGTTCCATTGATACCATGCTTTAGAAAGATTTTCTTTAATTGAATGCAATCTTACAGCAAGTATTAGAATGATCTCCTTGCCAGGGTGATTCATTCTCAATAATTTAGAAAGTGTCATGTCAGCCGCTACCACCACCTTATAATCTTGCATACATTTTAAATCTAACACAGAGCACTCTGTTTCTGTTTTCAATAATTCCTCAGAGAGAATGCTTATAAAAGTTTCCTTAGTTGCACACAACATAAAACACTCTGACTAACTTAAGCAAAACAGAGTTTACTGGGAACAAAATGGTATAGCTCACAAAACCCAAGAAACAACTCAAGGAACGGACTCGAATTGGCAGAAACGATATCAGCTGTAGGATCCAGGCAGCAAGATTAAACGACAGGATGATATACTATAATTTCCAAGCTTTTATCTTTACTACTACAATTCTTTATACTATAAAGTTCATTTATATTTTATGCCAGAGTATATGGCTTCTCAAACAAATAGATCTAATTTGAATCCCAATTTCTACATTCACTAAAAAATTTCCTAGTACATAATTTGCCTCCGTTGAAGATTCATCTCCTGGTGATACTAATACCTACCTCATGGAATGGGTTTGAGAATTTATTCCTGAAACCTAGAAGATGCTCCATAAACAGTGTTGATAGTAACACAATAGTAATTATTGGTCACCTAGGTGGTATCTGTATTGATGAAAGAATTTACTCAACAAATATTATTGAACATCTTATCATGTAATGAAATCTAATGTGAGAGATATACATGCTAGCAAGTATTTACAGATCACATAACTTCTATAATAGAAAAGTCATGGAAGTCAGAGAAAACACTTAACTCTATCTACCCCTGAGGGTTAAAAAGCAAGATCAGTTGCAGCAACAATAGGAGTGATGCAACAGTGCATTTACTTGCACTAAACACTAAACACCAGTAAACGTTTCCTTGCCAGATTCTCTTGATCCCATGCTAACAGTTTATTTATATTCTAAGACATGTCTAACAGTTGTATATTCATTATGCCTATTTGCTGCTCTCACACATGTATTTTTTTACAAAGTAAAATCAAGTTAATAAGAGTTAAGTTTAAAGCTTCAGTACCCAAAATGCTTTACGTTCCTCTGAGTCACATATTGACATTTTCTTTCTCCTGAGGAAATGTAGAAAATAAATATTAATGGATAAGGACACTGATTAAATTTAAAATATTATTTTGCCTTATCTTTGTACATCAGCTATTTTAAGAAATTCCAGTATTGTGGATACGCACCACGTGCTCGCAGCTGTAAACCAAACACTGATGGAATCATGTCTCTAGAGAATCTCTTGGCAAACATCATCTAGAGAGTGTTTATCTGGGTTGTGTCTTCGGTTACCTGCTTTGGAAATATCTTTGCATTTGTATGTGACCTTATATCAGCTCTGAGAACAAGCTGCATGCCATGTCAATCATATCTCTCTGCTGTGAGTATTTCCTGGAGGAAGAAGAATTATAGTTTCAAAATGTAGAATTATTTGCTAATCGCTATTAGAAAATAACTAAACAGCAGAATTATGATATTTAGAATTTTTCTTCTTCTTGATTATATGTTGTTTTCACATTCACAACAATAAAAATAAATTTACTCTAGTGATAAGAAAGGAAATAAGTTTTAAAAATAAGATAACTGTCTTACATACCTTACAGATTAATGAAGCTCTCATTCATTAGTTTTGTACTTTGGAGCCATAACATTAAAGCAAAAAATATAAAATCTTTTACTATGAATAACACCTTTATGGTCATTTTTTACATCAAGAATTGCATTCGCTTTTTTGTTTACATATCCAGTTCATAGATATATTGATTTAACAGATTGTTTTTCTGGCCTTTTAGCTACTAGAATCTTTTCCATGCATAATTGGAAATATTTAAAAACAAACATGTTTTTATGTCATGTGATTTTTTAAGGTTTTGAATTTTTTTAAGGTTTTGAATTTTTAAAGGTGATTGAAAGGTATTATGATCAATGATGGCTATAAAGAAAAATAAGGAAGAAATAGTCATCAGGGTGTTTATAGTATAGGAAAAGTGATCTATAATTTATTTATATTCCCTCAAGCAAAAATCAATCTACATGATGTTCTACTATTTTATGTGTGCTCTCTCATATTTTACCCCCACCCTCATTCAAAGCCTAATATCTAATGGTTGAGGGTTTTTTTTTTTTAATTGCAATCTACTAAAGAAACAGAACTCAGGCATTATTTACTACTTAGTATTGTTAGTTGCAAAAGTTTACATATGCTCAATTTCCCTGGAGAAGGACAGAATATAATTTCAATATTTAAGGATTAAAATCAGATTTATGATTTATACAGTAATGTGATTTTGGCAACTTTGTGTAGAAGATTGAGAGCCTAAAAAGAGACAGAGAAAGATGTAAAAATGGGAACTGAGGATCAAAACAGGTTTGTTTAAGACATCTCTGGGTAAATAATTTAAGGGCCCCAAAATTGAACTGAATGCAAAGCACTTCATAATTATTCATATTTTCTAAATTATAGACCTCAAAATTCAGAATCATTACTCTATCACAGCAACCTCTGAATTCCTTCCTCTGGGATTTTGGATGTCCTTAGCTTTTTAAGCTGGGAGAATTTTAGAGGAAGGGGTGAAGTAAATAATAATACTCCCATCTTGGTCTCTAATCGAATGTTCAACATAATTGTATTTTGTTCATTTATTCAACACTTTCAGGTGATGGGACCGAAATGGAAAACTAAGCAGACAAGATTGCCCCTCTCAAGGACTTGCATTAGAGGAAAACAGAGAAATGATTTCTTTTTAGCTGTAGAAAGTGCTACAAGAGTGGTTATTAAAGAGAATCGAAGCGATCCTTACTCAAATGAATTCTTAGAATAAAAATTAACTCCCACCAAGATAGAAGAAACTTGATTATTTTTTCCTAATACAAAAAATATTACTTCTTGATAAGTCTGTTATACCTATTTATTTCTCTAAATTTGTGAAATTTACTGATCCCTACAGATGTAGACTGCCTAATGGGAATATATTTATTTGTGATTAGACTCTTTGACCTAAAGTTTCTTGGAGAATACAAGCATGCACAGTTGTGGATGGAGAGTGTTCATTGTCAGCTTGTGGGATCTTTGGCCATTTTGTCCACAGAAGTATCAGTATTACTTTTAACATTTCTGACATTGGAAAAATATATCTGCATTGTGTATCCTTTTAGATATTTAAGACCCAGAAAATGCAGAACAATTACAGTTCTGATTCTCATTTGAATTACTGGGTTTATAGTGGCTTTCGTTCCATTGAGCAATAAGGAATTTTTCAAAAACTGCTACGGCACCAGTGGAGTATGTTTCCCTCTTCATTCAGAAGATACAGAAAGTGTTAGAGCCCAGATTTATTCAGTGACAATTTTTCTTGGTAAGAAATTCTGTAGTATAAGCTCTTTCATTTAAATGTTAGAGTAAATCACAACATGAATCTCATTATACCTTCTAATGTTTACAAATTTTTATTTCAAATCATCTAACCAGTTTTTCTCATTGTCATTGAGGCATAGCCTATCACATTCCCCTAAAGGGATTCTTTTCCTAAACTTCTTCTTTATCATAAATTCCAACGTGATGCTCCTTAATAAAAGACAATCACTAAACAATTGTATGTCATGAATTCACTCTACTAATACTAAGCGAAGTATATTTTAATTCTTTGCTTTTATAATATGAACAAACTCAAAGTAACCATATAAGCCTTTGGCTTGAGAGTAGACATACAAGTGTTTTCTCTTATAAAAAATGTTTGTACTTGTAACTTAAAGTAATTAAATTATGGAAAAAATACTAGAAAGGTTAAATTTAATAGGCCCAGAATAGTCATTGAATCACTATAATTTCATTTTAATATGCCATTTTAAAATTAAACATTTCATCACTCCTTATTATTTCAGCAATACTTAAATTTTTAAAAAATTTGTGATTTTTGTGTACCTTAGTAATTCTTATGAAGAACAAAAAACATTTTATGGTCCTTATATCTTCTCCTTAATAATAATAGAGGTGTGTTTTGTTTGTTTTTTAAAATGTTTATATACATTAATAATAACCTTTGGGTTCTAAATAGGTGTTAACTTGGCAGCATTTATCATCATAGTTTTTTCCTATGGAAGCATGCTTTACAATGTTCATCAAAGTGCCATAACAGCAACTAAAATAATGGAATCAAGTTAAAAAAGAGATGATCCTTGCCAAACAGTTTTTCTTTATTGTATTTACTGATGCATTATGCTGGATACCTATTTTTGTACTGAAATTTCTTTCATTGCTTCATGTAGAAATACCAGGTACAACTATTTTTTTTTAATTTCTGTAAAAAATTATCTGTTTCTTTGATGTTTCTCTAAGAGAGAAAATTAAGGTCCTTAACACCAATTTGTTTCAAGAATTTTAAGTCAGAGTTATATGTACTTGAGGTTCTGTTCCATAAAAAGTTTACTGGGATGAAGCTGTTCAGTTCTTTCCATAAATGCCTAAAAATGGTAATTAACTATTTCAAAGGATATTGATCAATAATTAACAATATTTGAAATTCTGGTAATCTCATGCTTAAGGTGACCTGAAAAAAAAAATAGGTCAAAGTCAAAATGATTATCAAATAATTACTTCATTTATTTCAGAAGGTGAGAAATGTTTCTTCCCAGAATACATAACAATTCAAAGAACATTATCCCAGAGTATGAGAGATGATAGAAGAAAACACTCTTGACATTTAAAAATAATGTGCGTCATACTCATTAGGATGGTTATTATCAAAAAGCAGAGAAAGTAAGTATTGGTGAGGATGTAGAGAATTGTATGTTGCTGGTAGGAATGTAAAATGGCACAGCTGCTGTAGAAAACAGTGTGGTGATTCCTCAAAAAATTAAACTTAGAATTAACATATGAGTCAGCAATTCCACGACTGGGTAGATACCCAAAAGAATTGAAAGCAGTAAGTCAAGTGGACATTCACACATCCATGTTCATTTAAGTATCATACACAATAGCCAAATGTTTAAAACAACCCAGTGTCCAGTCCATCAATGGATGAATGGATAAATAAAATGTGTTACATACACAAAATGTAATATTATCAGGCCTTATAAAGATAGGAAATTCTGATACATGCCACAGCATGAATGGATCTTGAAGACATTATGCTAAGTGAAAGAAGCTATTCACAAAAGGACAAATAGGAGATAACTGGAAATCACAGGGGCAGAAAGTTTGTAAATAGTGTTGTCAGGGGTCGGGAGGAAGAAGGGATGGGGAATTGTTGTTTAATAGGTATGAAGTTCCAGTTTGTTAAGATGAAAAAGTTCTGAAGATGGATGATGGTGATGGCTTCAGAGCAACGTGAATGTACTTAATGCCGCTAAACTGTACATTTAAAAATGGTTAAAATGGTAAACTTATGTACATTTTGCCATAGTTTTTAAAGGTGTAAAATCCCGTTCACTGTATGTATAGTGCAGTATATATTTACATTTAAAAAATGTATAAACATACAATTTTAATTTTATTTTAGCCCATGATTAGCAGTGGCATATCTCACATTTTATAAACAAGAAAGAAAAATAGCATTAATTAAATTATAATAAAGATCTGAGTACATACTACACTGATTTTTATAAGGTTACCAAAGATGTTTTTACTAAAATAAATATCTAGTCAAAAGCCTAAAAAAATGTATACCTATTTTTAAAACCAAATAAATAGCCAAAAGGAAATTTATTAAAGCTAAGTCTATATATGTTAAGCAATACTATATGTACTATTTAGTCATTAAAACATTTGAAAAGGTATGATTTAATACTAAACAATATTGTGCTTCCTCAAATGGAATCATATTATAATAATATATATTCGCTTGGTGGAAAATATTTCTACCTAACAGAATACTTTTGTTGATATGTTCAAGAAACATTACTTAGCAATAAACTCTGTTATTTTGCAGCACCAGCTCAATCACTGGCTCCCTGGAAAGTCATCCTGGAAACACATATAGACCTGGTACTTACTTAATATGACATCAAAGAGAGAAAAATAAAGACTCAAAAGAAGGCTGCGTAGAGACAAGGAAAAGTGTTCCTATACCTTGCAAACATCCATAAACACCAGAACTATTTTATTTTTCTCTTCCAGGTACCATCGACTCTTGGGTAGTGATTTTTATTCTGCCTATAAACAGTGCTTCAAACCCAATTCTCTATACTCTGACCACAAGACCATTCAAAGAAATGATCCATAAGTTTTGGTATAACTACAGACAGATCTATCGACAGCAAAAGAAGTCAGAAAACATGTGCTCCTTCATTTCCCTGGCTAAAAATGTGGTCACTGCAGGAGATATCATCTAAGTTAATAACACCAGTTCTTTTCACAGACCCCTATGAATTGTCACTAATTTCTCAATCAACTAGACTTAATTCCTGTTCAAACTGAGTCTGAACCCCATCTGCTAAAAGAAAGTAGCTTACAAAGAAATGAAGTTATTTGGGGAAACTCAAAGTGACTGATTCCCATATAAAGGGAAATAAATTATATTGGTAACGTGTATATACTAGCAAATATTTTGCATTGGAAATTAAGAGAGATCTACTTCAGAAAGATTCATTCTTCTTTTTTTTTTCTTATGTTTATTAAGTACCCACTATTTGCATGGCACTGTGGTAAACTCCTGGAAGTAAGACAGTATAGAATCTTTTCAATTTTCAATATTAAATTGTGTTTAACTACAACAGAATATACAAAGCCCATCTGCAGCTCCAGTTTAAGATAGAGTTTTGTCTGTCATGCACATCAGCAAACATAAGAATCATGAACACTTTGAATGAAGTTTTAAGGTTTGGAACTACTCAATTATAATACCGTCAAGAGAAATTCTGAATGTCAAAATACAGATGTTCTGTTTTAAGAATTCATCTTTACTCTCTTAAAGTCTTTGTACATTTGAGAGCCAATGCAATATATTTATTACTATGAAAAAAAGATATTGATATAAACTCAAAAAGCACTTCTCTGTCACTTTCTGCCCTGTTGTCTTTTTGCTTTAAATGAGAATTGCCATATGGTACTGAAAAAGGAGAGTAAAAGTATTATAAAGGGATGAATCAGAAAGCTAGGATGAGGATAGACATTTCAATCAATTTGAGAGTCCAGAAATAAAACTTTCAAATTTACAGCCAGTTGATTTTCAACAAAGATGCCAAGACAATCAAATAAAGAATGGTGTTTTCAACAAATGATGCTGGGACAACTAGATATTCACATGCAAAAGAATGAAGTTGGATCCCTACCGTTACCATATACAAAATTAACTCTACATGAATCAACAATCTAAATATAAGACATATGGGTAAATCTTCAAGACCTTGGATTTGGCAATGGATTCTTAGATGACAACAAATGCATGAGCAACAAAAGGGGGAAAAACAGATAAATTGGATTTCATCTAAATTAAAAACTTTTGTGCATCAAAAGGTGTTATCAAAAAAGTGAAAAGACAACCTACAAGATGAAAGACAATATTTGGAAATCATATATCTAAGGAGGGTTTAATATCCAAAATATTTAAAGAACTCCTACAACTCAACAAAAAATACAAGCAACTCCTCCCCCGCCCCCCAAAAAATGGGCAAAGGGCTTGAACAAACATTTTTCCAAAGGAGATATACAAATGGTCAATAAGCACATGAAAACATGTTGAACATCACTAACCATTAGGAAAATGCAAATTAAACCACAATGAGATAACACTTCACATCTACTAAAAGGACTGTAACTTAAATAATAAAATGTGTTGGCAAGGATGTGGATGGAGATTGAAACCCCTTCTACATTGCTGGTTTGAATGTAAAATGGTGTACCCACTGTAGAAAATACCTTGGTAGTTCCTCAAAAGCTTATCTTAGTATTACCATATGATCCATCCATTTCAGTCCTGGATATAAGTCCAAAAAGAGTTCAAAACAGGATTCAAACAGATACTTGTATACAAGTGTTCATTGCAACATTATTCACAGTAATCAAAAGATGGAAGGAAACAACCCAAGTGCCCATCAACCGATGAACGGATAAAATGTGTGGTATATGAATACAATGGGATATTATTCAGCCATAAAAAGGAATGAAGTCTGACACATGCTACAGCATGGTGAATGTGAAATAAGCCAAACACAAAAGGACAAATACTGTATGATTCCACTTACATTAAATATCGAGAATAAGCAAATTCATAAAGAAAGATTAGTGTACTGGGGCTGAGCGGTGGGGAGGGTGATGCTTAAGAAGTGGAGAGCATCTTCTTGGACAAAAATTGATTGTGGATAAACAACTATGCTATTATACTGAAAGCCAGTGAATTATACACTTTAGATTGGTGAACTTTATGGTATATGACTTATATCTCAATAAAACCATTAAAAAGGAAAAAGAAGAGCTAGAATGTGCACATTTAGGAACTTAACTTCAGGAAGGAAAGGTCTATATGTACCTGTTTTACTTTAAATAAAAAGCAGTTGTCGTCAAGATGTTTTTACCTTGTTTTCACAGGTAACCAGGTCATACTATTTTTTTAGCTATTCTACTGGACTCTGAAGCTATAGGAATTTTTTTGCTTTCATAAAATGTTTTCAAGTAGTTTTAAATATACCAAAAATGTCTGAAACGTGAAAACACTAGAATCAAAAACATATTTATTGAGTATAAAAGTGTATTTATTTCTTTTGAAATAAATTACCCAAAATTTGTTAAAAATATGGATTGCTTTGAGTCCTTTGTTCTTACTTGGGATGCTTCCAATGAGTTTTCTACATGAGGAATGTGGTATACTTTCAATAAAAATCAGAATAGAAAGCTCTAATTTTGTTTTTAACATTTAATTCTCTTAGTCAGACCATAGTTTTTAAAAAGCTTACAAAAATGAAAATACACTTATTTTATAGGATCATTTCAGGATTTATTAAGTTTTACTACTAATATTAAATAGAAAATTATTTTTCTTAAAGAGTATTTTAAAAAGAATAAAAGCAGTAGTCATAAAGACAGGGCAGATAAAACGTAATCCTACAAAACTCTTAATTGTAACCTATGTTTAAGGGTCTCAGAAATGCTGTGAATTTACAAAATATGCATCTGAAACTACTTTTTAGCAACCAAAATATTTTCAAATGGTTTTCTTAAAGCCATTTAGTTTCCCATCTACTCAATTCACTCACTCTTCTATCTTTCCACCTCCCCAAATAGAGTAACTTCCATACATTCATAGATTAAAAGAAAATATAGCTAACATTGATTAAATCTTCATGGCAGAAATACATCGGTGTCCTTTAAATCATTCACTATCCTGTTATGTTTGAAATAGTTCAATGAAAAGTTTTAGAGTAATGAACCCTCCAAAAAATAGAAATAAAGTTTGCTTTCAACAAGTCTATTTTTGTACATTTTAAAAAATTACACATAAAATATTTTTTCTAATATCAAAATGCGTCTCTTTATTACAACATACCATATATATTATCTTTAACTTAAAAATTTAATCAAGAACTATGACCTCATATGCTAAACAAAATTCTTTGCCCATCCATTTGTCCCCTTTCATAGCCCCATTGTGGAGCTTTAGATAACTTCTGTACATCTCCGTATCTACAAAGAATTAAGGTAACATATCAAAAATGCCCAGAGTTAAATAGTATAAGATTAGTTGGCTTAATTGTTGACACATGACATAAACCACCTTGCCTTCCCCGCTTCCCCACTCCCCCGCCACACACACGCGCGCGCGCACACACACACACACAGAGAAAGCAACAAGATACAAGTAAAACTGAACATAGTCAATAAGGTCAAATAATATCAAAACAATCACAGCATTTAAATTTGATGCATTAAAAACTAAGTAACTTCTTTAGAATTATATTTAGAATTTAGGTTACTTATAAAGCCCCAATAGTACAGAGCTATAACTGTGATAAAGCACTTTAAAGAGAACAATCAAAGATATAACATTGAATGCAAGATATATTATCTGGAGAATGCTTTTATTTTCTAAAGTAAAACCTTTTTTTAAAAAAAAAGCCTCATAGGACAAAAACTATTTATCACATATTTTAAAAAGCTGTCATCAGTTAAAGTTCAAATCCCTGTAAAAGAAAATATTTTCCTTCAAGTCAATGAGGTTCTGATTAAATGTTTTTAAAGAAACAATTATAATCTTCATGTTAAAAACAGAAAAAATAGACTTTAATTATGTTGTCAACTCTTTAACAAACTTTTAGTGATTGTTGTGTGACACTGTTCTAGGTGCTGGGGATATGGAAGTAAATAAGATACAATGATTGGTCTAGGGAACTTAGCCTAATGAAGCTGGATCTAACACTGCTACCCTTAAAGTCACCTTCTTTGGTCCATAAAATGAAGTTCAACTTCAAACTCTGCCATGCTTGGCATCTTGCAAATTGAACAGAATAATGGTCTATAGGGTTTGCTACTGATAACACTATGGTATTATCTGCTGATAATAATTAACATTCATAAAGGATTCTATAAAAGTTTAGAGGACAAAAAGTATTTAAGATAAACAAATACCAGCCAGCATCAAAAATAATATCAGTATTCTGCTTTCACATAAGTGAAGAAAACCAAAAAAAATTTCATTTTGAAATTTTTCATTATATAGTACTGGAGATTCACCTATACATACGGTACATGCGCAAATATAAATGAGAAAGAACGAGTTGTCAAATCAGTTGTCAGGCTTCAAAGAATCATAGCCTTCTTTCAAGAGATCCCTCCATGTTTTAAGGAAACGTGCATTTTCTGTACATTTGAAGGCAAGTTCTTCCACTTGAGCCGATACTGCAGATGTAGCTTCAAGAAGTTTTGATAATGAAAATGCTGCCTGAAATTAAAAAAAAAAATTTTTTTTAATTCTCATCTCATTTTATAGTCTAAAATAGCTTAAAACCTTAAAATCACTGCCGAAGTTATTTTCTTTAAAAGTAAAAAATCTTCAAAATAAAACACCAGCTCTTCCAAGGAATCTAAGAAATTCTTTAATATGAAGTAAGCTTTGAGTAAAATGTCTGCTAGAAAGACATCCATTATGTATGAGACATGACAGGTCAGTATTTTTTTTTTTAATTTAATATACACTGGAGTCTCACTTAGCTCAACAAGATGACTTGAACCCCTTGATACTAAGTACTAGAAGTATCTGAAGGACTTCATCATAAACAACTCTTACTGATATTGGGGTAACAAGGGCATTGTTCACTATTTTCACCTATGAATACTTTAGACCATGAAAATGAATAGACCAAAGAACAGATATGTAACATCAACAAGTAATATCAACAAGAACAGATATGTAACATCAACAAGAACAGATATGTAACATCTGACAAGTAACATCAACAAAATCAAAACACATGCAGAAAATATTCAACTCTTGGTGGAAAACTAAATCAAAGGTTCTCTTCAGCTACGACATAAAAATAACACTATTCCTAGATAACACATCAGCACTCCATTCCACATATTCACTTGAAACCAGTCTTGTCTTGTTCAGCAAAAGCAGAAGCTGTATCAGCACTTCATCTTTAAAACAAAACACAAAGCCCTAATACTTGAGTCATGAGATAATCCAGTTCATTCCCCAGTTTCCAATTTGCACAGGAAGGTCTATTCCACAAAGTTCTCCCAGGAGGATTACACCTTACTTACGTTATCACTTGACCCACTCAGAGTCCTTAAATAGTGAAACTGCCACCCCCTCCGGTGGTATCGTGCGTGTTAGGGTTGCAGATGAGGGTGTCTGTGCGCGTGCGCGCTAGCTTCTGGGACTTCGAGATTCAACCAAAACTATGCATTCTAGCAACCATAGGGAGGAGGTCTGTGACTTAACGGTTAATGTAACCTACCCGGATTAGAGGCAGCGACTAACCCCTCCAACCTGGGTGCAGAGCAATAAGACTGACATTAGCATTTTCAGCTGCCTCTGGGTAGGTGCCCATCTAGAACGACGGGCTCTTCTTAAGTCCCGCTGCGAGCAATCACAGCCTGATCTTAAACACCAATAGACAGCAAGGCGGGAGGATGAGAAGGCAGACAGATCCAGCACACGCCCAAGCAGTAGGGCTGCGTGGTTTCAGGTTACCGCGGATGACAAACCAGAAGGTGAAGCAAAAAGAAAACAGGGAGGGATGGGGCAGGTAGAGGCATAACCCCTTATTCCTCAACACTAAATCTAAAGGCAGAACTCTCGGGGGAAGGGGCCGTCGGTCGCGGGCTTCTCTCAACCCACCCAGCCCACCCCTTCAGGGGGCAGAAGGGCGACACGAGCCAGGCCGGGTATGCGGACTACATGTCCCCGCCACTGTCCGTCCTCGGACAAGCGCCGAGTGGGGACGCGGCGCGGGACCTGTTCGGCGACACTCACGTCTCCAATCTGCAGCTCTACCTCCTCCAGAGGGTCCACTGTTCGACCACTATTCCTGCTTGGAAATGGCCGGTCCAAACTCACTGGGACGCCTAGGGAAGATGCTGAAGAGGCATCTGAAGACGAGGGAGAGAAGAGAGGCGGCGGTGGCGGCGAAGAAACCCGCACCTCCTCAGAGTCTGCCATGGAGAAGTGCTGGGACGGCGAAATCAGAATTCACCAGCGGAACCGACACCAACTGTCTTTCAACCACTCCCGCCCCTAACCCAGAAACCCCGCCTCCTCCCACCCGAAATCCCGCCCGGGCTTCTTGAGGCTGTCTGCTCAATTCCGCAAAGATGGTTCCTTTTTCGGGTCAACCAATCAGACGTCAGTCAATTCACTTTGAGCTGCTCACTGCTCCTGCGCAAAGCTCCATTCAAGGCTTAGAAGGCTCGTCAGCCAACTACAACTCCCAGGATTCCGCACGTGTCGCTCCACCGCCCACTCCCTTCTGCCATGTGCGCGTTGCCTTATGGGATTTATAGGCTCATCCCTACTCCGTCGCCTAGGAGACACAGAGGCGTAGACCCAATCTCAACCCGAAGCCGCGGGAGGTGCTTGGAGTCGGTTTCCTTTTCCTCCTTGTGTGCATGACCGGAAGCCTCTGCTGGCCGTTGCATCATGCGTGGCGCCGGCGCAGAGCGAGAAAGAGGCGGGAACTCCGTGTAGTCAACCTGTAGGCAGAGCAGGGAGACAAACTTCAGTACAAGGGTTGGTGCTTCCAGAAAGGTGATGGGTCCCTCCGAGGCCTAGAAGTGCAGCGCTTGAGGCGAGCCACAGGCAGTACTCTTTCCGCTGTGTCCGATCGACAGTCCTGGTTACAGTGAATATGCTGGTTCCGCTAGCCAAGCTGTCCTGCCCGGGTGAGAGGGAACTTTGGGGAGGGATAAATGGAGGAAGGTCGAGAGGTCAGAAAGAGACGACAGGGTCGCTCTTGGCGCCTCTCTTCTCCCAGCTCTCATTTCGTCGGCTAAATTAGGACAAAGGTCACACCGTCTGCGCCTGGCGGTGACTCCTACGTTCCTCCCCTGGGGTTGGTCGTCCAGATGGGAAGAATTGACAACTAGGCTAAAGGTCATGAGCGCAGGAAACTTACCAAGACGTCCTCCTGGTGCATGCCCCTGAACTGAATTGTGCAAAATCCTGGTCTTGACCTTTATCCCAAAGCTGAGGTGTTTTCTGTTGCAGTGTTGGAAAGGGACATGAACAAGGTTTTTCTCCTCGTTCCTGACTTGCTTTGCGTCTTTGCAGCCATCCTAGTACATTCTTAAGAATTTGAAGTCACATCATGATTAACATTCAAATGATGCCCAAGTCACCAGATTATAAATGGAGCCAGGGATTTTTCCACATTGTCTAAAATTAACTGTATGGACTTAGTGTGTTATGAGTGTTACTCGAACGGTCACGGTGACTTGTGAAAATAACATCTCTACTTTCACTTAAAAAATTAAAATAATGAAGTTAGATATTTTGTTTCACTTGAAAACAATAAATTATAAAATTCCAAAAAAAGTTCAAGACCTTGAATTCCCTCACAACTGGCTTAATATTTTTAGTTTATTTAAGTTAATTTGCGGTTATGGAATAAACAAGTATACATGTTGCAAATCCAGGGATATCCTTATGTAAATTTAAAGTAGAATTGTGTCATATTTGGCCACTAAATGTTAAATAAGTAGAACTTCGTTTAAAGTGCCTGCTACTCGTACATGTACTAATACTACACCAAATATGCAAAGATGCTTTTTTGTGGAATTTCAAAATAGATGTCATCTGCCCTAGTGCCTAATTTAGTTGAAGTCATTTTTGGTCCAAGTGCTAACAAAATCCCACCAAAATTACCATTTTTGCTTTACTTGGATGCTTAAATCATTGCCATTTTCATAGCCTGGTGTTAGTACTACTGCCAAGGAAGAGATAGACACACCTGTGCTTTCAGTGTGACTTTGATATGGTGGTATTATGAGTTCAGTTGACTTTTGACCTCACTTCAGCCAAGGTGCCTAACAGTACAAATATTTAAAATGAAATGTCAGATTTGTTTCCAGAAAAGAGGAAATCAGCCCAGTTCCAAATATTCACAAGAAATTCATTAGCTGTATTAGCAATAGAATTACAGTTTTGTCTGATACCAAATCACCAGTTTTCAGAAGCAAATGATAATTTCTATACACTAAAATGCATCATAAAACTTAAAAGGTGTTAATATCTTTTAATAAAATGTAAATTAATATTTTAAAAATATTCTAAAATTTGCTTTTGAATGGTGTAGTTCTATAATGTCTTTATGTATTTTATATATTTTCTAAGATTTATGATATGCAAAGGATTATCTAAGGTTTTAAAAATTATTCCCAGTACTACAGTTTTTAGTATGCATTTGCAAGTAGAGAAACTTAGCTTACTTGCTATTGTTTTTTGAGTGATTATCAAAAACAGATTTTTAGTTTTTAAAAGGCTTTAGAGTTCAGTCATTCAAATCTCTTCCCCTCCTGCATTCATCATAATATTTAATTATTAATTGTCTGATGCTAGGTTTTTACCCTTCTAGAAAGAATACTTTTACTGGAAAGAATAAAACAAAAATATGTTAATTCTTCAGTTGGGTTCTAAAGAATAAAAATTTCTCCATTTAATCAGAAAAGAAAGAAAGAAAATAACTTGTTTTCACCATAGCTCAGGTTCAGTTACTTCAGAGATTATTTCAAATCCAACTGTAATCTCAGAATTTGGCTAATGTTGGAAGGATCGAGACTGAGCTTCTCTGGGATCATCTTAATTTATATTCATCTCCTGTAAACGGGTTGTACCTGCCGCAAATATCTCATAAGATCATGAAGGATAAGATGTGGTATTAAAATTAAAAATAATTAATTGTTCAATATGTTCATGAAAGTTTAAATTTTATTATATATTCCAAATCCAAACAAAAGTCTCGGTCTCTGCTATTTATTTGTTATAGTCCATATTTATAAACATTCATTTCTAGGTAGATGCTTCATTATAAGAGACAAGTTAAAAATTAGGAAAGGCCTTATTATTATCATTGCCCTGTAACCCAGGAATTAGTTTTAGGAAATCAAACCAGAGATTTTCAGGTTCCTGGATGAAAGTTGAAATTGTAACTAGAAAGATCCCTGTCCAGTTAACAAATATAAATTAGCAACTTGCTTTGTGTTAAAACATGTACTAGATCCTAGACCATAATATTTTCATGACAAAGACTGACTATAAAATTTAGACCTGATGGAGAAGGGACGATTTAAATAATTTGCTAAAATTTTCGTTGCTATTAATGAATTCAGACACAGAGTAGACAGATTCCAAAGCCTGTGCATTTAACCACTGACTTTCCGTGTTGCCCTTTTTTGTTTTTGTTTTTAATTAATAAACTTTTTTTTTTTTTTAGCAGTTTTAGGTTTAAAGAAAAACCTGAGCAGAATGTACAGAGTTTCCTATAACTTTCCCCCATTCTTCATTAACATCTTGCATTGGTGTGGTACATTTGTTAAACTGGTGAGCCAATATTGATACATTATTATTAATAATAGTTTACATTAGAGTTCACGCTTTGTGTTGTACATTCTATAGGTTTTGACAAATGTATAATGACATGTCTACCATTAATTACATTATCATACAGAATAGTCACTGCCCCCCAAATTCTCTGTGTTTGATTTATTCTTTTGTGTGTGTGTGTGTGTGTGTGTGTGTGTGTGCGTGTGTGCGCGCGCGCGCGCATGTGTGTGATTCATCCCTTTCTCTTCCTGAACACCTGGCAACCACTGATTTTTTTTTTTTTACTATCTCTTTAGTTTTGCCTTTTCCAGAATGTCATGTAGTTGGAATCATACAGTATGTAGCCTTTTCAGATTGGCTTTTTTCAATATGCGTTTAAGTTTCCTCCATATCCTTTCATAGTAAATAACTCACTTCTTCTTAGTAATAATATTTCATTGTATGGATGCACCACAGTCTTTTTATCCATTTACTTTTTGAAGGACATCTTCTAAGTTTTGACAATTATGAATAAAGCTGCATAAACATTCATGTGAAGGTTTTTTTTATTTTTTAATCTTGGGTATTTTCTTTTATTATGATATGAACACTTAAAATGAGACACACTCTTGAAATTTTTAGAACTGTATAATACATTATTGTTGACCATAGATACAATGTTATACAGTAGATTTCTAGAGCTTTTTCATTATGCTTGACTGTAGGTTTGGGGGTGATTAATTTTCAATTCATATGGGTGAATACCAAGTACCATTATTGGCTCATATGTTAAGAACATGTTTTGCTTTATTTTGCATTCCCACCAGCAGTCAGAGTTTCTGTTACTTCACATCCTTGTCAGCATAAGATGTTCAGCATCTTTTCATATGCTTATTTTCTATCTGTATATCTGTATGTCTTTGGTTAGGTATCTGTTAAGATCTTTTGCTCATTTTTTAATTGATTTTGTTTTCTCCTTGACTTCTATGAGTTCTTTGTATATTTTGGTTACCAGTCCTTTATCAGTGTCACATTTTACAGATATTTTCTCCTAGTCTGTGGCTTTATTTTTTCACTTCTTCATGTTGGTCTTTTAATGCTTCTAATTTATAAGTCTAGCTTGCCTTTTCACAAAGAAAGATGCTAAAAAAAAAAAACAAAGCATTACCTATTATATAATACCGTGGATGAATAGTAACGGAGTAGTCTAATGAAGGAGAGTATAAATAGAACTAATATCTATCAACAAATATTTATACCTATATCTATAGGCTAATACTGGGATTTAGCATGCAACAAGGAAAAGACAGTTACTTTAGAACTATTCTATCTACTGGGATATTCAGACAACTAAGCAAGACATTTACATTTATATCATTTTTGGGTCATGTAGGTTTTTTAACTTTTCAGTCAAATGATTATATCATTTTTGAGATTTTTACCATACTTAGAAAACCTTTCCAAATCGAAGATTCTAAAAAAAAAAAAAAAAATTACCAGCGTTTTCCCCATAGTGTGACTAAAAGTTTTTTAATAAGAGTTTACACCATCTAAAGTGTACAGCTCAGTGGTTTGTAGTATATTCAGAGTTGTGCAGCCATCACCACAACTTGTTTTAGAACATTTTCATTACCCACAAAAGAAACCCTGTGCCCAATAGTGGTCATTCCCTAAGCCCTCCAGCCCCAGTAACAGCTAATCTACTTTCTGTCTCCATAAATTAGTTTGTTCTGGATATTTCATATACATGGAGTTATATAATACATGTTTTTTTTGTGAATGGCTCCTGTCACTTAGCACAATGGTTTTTAAGGATTATCCATGTTGTAGCGCATATCACTATTTTTTTGTTGTTGCTGAATGATATCCATTGTACGGATATATCATTTTTCCATTTATCAATTCACTAATGGTCATTTGGGTTGTTTTCAACTCTTTGACTTATGAATAATAGAGCTATGAACATTTATTTGTGTACAGATTTTTATTTGGACATGTTTTTATTTATCTTAGGTATCTACATAGGAGTGAGTCATAGAGAAACTGTGTCTAATATTTTGAGGAACTGCCAGACTGTTTTCCAAAGTGGCTGCACCGTTTAACATTCCCACTAGCAGTATTTGAGGGCTCCAGTTTCTCCACATGCTCATCATCATTTTTTATTGTCTGCCTTATTGATTGATTATAGCCATCCTAGTGGATATAAAGTGGTATCTCATTGTGGTTCTGATTTGTATTTTCTTGATGGTTATTGATGTTGAGCATCTTTTCATGTGCTTATAGACAGGCCATTGGTATATCTCCTTGGGAGGAATGTCTGTTTAGCTCCTTTGTCTGATTTTAACTGGGTTGTCTTTTTATTATTAAAAATGAGTTTTTTATATATGCTAGATACAAGTCCCTTGTCAGATATATATTTGCAAATATTTTCTCCCATTCCATGGGTTATCTTTTCACTTTCTTGATGGTATCTTTTGAAGCATAAAACGTTTTTTTTTTGAAATACAACTTACCTGTTTTTTGTTGTTTCTGCTTTTAGCATCATAGCTAAGAAATCATTGTTCCAAGGTCACAAAGATTTACAATCATTTTTTCCAAAAAAAATTTATTATTTTACCTCTTATATTTAGGTCTTTGATCATTTTAGAGTTAATTTTTTATCACCATAATCTTTATTTTTTAACTTTTTATTTTGAAATAATTTTAGACTTACAGAGAGTTTCAGAGATAGCACAGATTAACTTCTATGTAACTATAGTATAATTATCAAAACTAAGAAAGTAACATTGATGCAATATTGTTAACTAAAACTACAGACTTTGTTCAAACTTCCTTTTCCTGTTTCAGAATCCAATCCAGGGTACCACATTGCTTTTAGTTGCCATGTGTCCTTAGTGTGACAGTGCTTCTGTCTTTTCTTGTCTTTCATGACCTTGACACTTTTAGTGTGGACTGGCCAGGCATGTTGTGGAATGTCCCTCAACCTGAGTTTGTTGATTTCTCATGATTAGACTGAGGTTATAGATTTGGGGGAAGTATACCACAGAGATGAAGAGCTCTTCTTATCACATCATATCCGGGAGTAAATGGGTGATACCAGTATATCTTGTTGCTGATAAAGTTAAGTTCGATCACTTGATTAAAGTGTCTGGCATATTTCTCCACTGTAAATTTAATATTTTTTCCTTTCCATACTATTCATGTTAACAGTCACTAAGTCCAGCCCACACTCAGAAGCAGGAGAATCAAATAATTCATGAATATGTCACCATTATCTTTTATATTTTGACTTTGTTAAAATCATTGACTAAGTGGAATTCATTTTGATATAAGGAGGGAGGTATGCTTTTTTCCAAATGACCATCTCCTCTCTTATTTGAAATGGCATCTTTATCATATACCAAATCCTTGTGTTCTTCTATTTCTGAACTCTTTATTCTTTTCCTTTGATTTTTCTATTTCTTCTCCCTTTAATTATTATAGCTCCAGATACAAGTTTTTATATCTGTCAGGGCTAGTTCTGAGGGAGGAGTTTCTGGTCCTTTTTATATGATAAGAGATTTTCAAAGAAGAGAATACCAGAGAAGGGAGTCAGAAATTGAAGATAATGGAGGAAGGAGGGATATCAGATCAGGAAATGTCCCTAGGAAGATGAGAGGGATAAGCCTTCTCATCCAGATTAATATAAGTAAGGGGAAAAGATATCTCTTCTATTATAACTGGAGAGAATGAGCAAAGAATGGACACAAATATGATTACTTTGGAGGTTGTTGCCAAGGAATAGAGAAAGTCCCCACCTAATTGCTTTTATCTTTCTGTGAGGTTTGGTATGCTAGAGTATCTATCTGCTCTAGGTAAGGGAGGAAGGAGATAGAATTGAAGGTTAAGGGCAACAGAGGTTTAATGAACATTCTTGCAGATAAATCATCACACTTCTGTTTATTTCCATAAAATTCTATTTCCTAACTCAAAGAAACATTGCCGTATGGGAGAGTCAACTTAATTTAAAAAGAAACTGACCATAAAACCCAGGTTGTCCACATTGTCTCAACATGATTATTAATACTGCCCCTTATTACTTTCAAAAGTGTCCAGTTTGGATGACAGATTATATGGCCATTCTATTTATAGCTTAAGCTTGACATGAGGTAAATTTAATAAATTAGTTTATTAGATACTTTAAAATGTCATTTGAAAACATGGCTTTATGAGAAAAAGCTAACTAAATTATTCATCTAGGAAAGACTACAATCTGTTTCTGGCCATATCACAAGTAGTAGCTCTACAGCATAGATCTAACTATCCACTAAATGTTTGCAGTTTTGATAGGTCAGAATATAAACAGGTTTCCAAATACAAGGTTTCACATGAGATCATATGTTCAGGTAAGGAAAGTAGAGATCATCTAGTGACTCTATTTTTTTAGATGAGGAAACAAATCAAGGAAGGTTAAGTGATTTATTTAAGGTCTTAGGGCTAATTAAAAGAAAATTAACCAGAAACCAACTCTGATCCCCAATCCTAGATTTTTAAAAAAATATATTTTTCCTGTCTACTCGAGGAAAACTAATTGAAAAAATAATAATATTGTTCATAATTTTTATGCAGCATATCAGTGCCTTCATGCCTTAAAAATTAAGAAAAATTATCTACCTCTGCATGCTACAAGATGGTCTTCAACTTCCATTGTACCTCAGATTACTACCCACTATACTATTTATCCCCGAGATAAGGATAAGCGATGGGAAGGTAAGTAATAATTTGTGTAAAGTTGTTGAGACTTTCTAGATACTTTTTATCATTTTGTAGAGGGAAGTATATTTTTCATAATGTAAACAACATCTAATATAAGTGTGAAATCTATTACATATTAATATTTAGAAAAGCAAGTACTTGCTAAATTTATAATAATAAATTTCAAAGCCAAAGATTGGTTTATGGAAGCCAAAATAAGATACACAGTGGAACAGATCCTAAGAGACCAACCAACTAATGCAATAATATAGTTAGTATAATTCTCATGTTTTGCATAAGAATTGTCTGCTTTCAGAGGGACAATTTCTACAGAGAATGCTCTGAAACATAGTGGATATTTGTATCACAGTATGTGATTTTGTCAGGTCCTATTCACTTCAGACTTTTATGTATTTTTTAAAACTTCTTTTTCATCCCAGGAGTGAGCATGGAAAGGTTTGCAGAAGAAGCAGATGTAGTAATAGTCGGTGCAGGCCCCGCAGGGCTCTCTGCCGCTATTCGTCTAAAGCAATTGGCGGCTAAACATGACAAGGACATCCGTGTGTGTCTCGTGGAGAAAGCTGCTCAGATAGGAGCTCATACTCTTTCGGGGGCTTGCCTTGACCCACGTGCTTTCGAAGAACTGTTCCCAGACTGGAAGGAGAAGGGAGTATGAAACATTGTTTTTCATGCAAACTCTAATCTTTACCTCTGTTTCCAAATTACTGGATTATGGGAAACCCTTTTCATGTAATTCTGTCTTTCAAAGGATAATTTTTTTTTTTAATTGAAAAAGGGCCAAAAGATATTGAAGCATATCAAATATTGTCATAATTTTAAGATATTAACTCATTTTTATATAATGCCTTCTATGTGTTATATTTATGTACTGGATTTATGAGAAGGCATTATCTTGAGAAGATCTTTGAAAATTTGTACCGAATAAAATACAGCATTTTGACTTTGAAGGTATTTCTTTTTCCATAGGTGTTTATATCATTGTTCTTAAGAAAATGTTATATAAATTTTCTGGGGCATTGCAATATCTGAAGCCAGAGGATAATATAATTTTCTGAAGAAATAAATTAACATGGACTGGTGTGATATGCAGAGGACCAAATAAATGATAGTTTTACTGCCCTCATAATTGGTGTGACCTCGGTTAAAATCTTACACTCTACATATCTCAGATTTTTTTTATGTAAGATGAATTATATCTATCCTACCCTTAAGGTTAAAATATTTAGTATCTGTGAATATACTTTGCAAAGGTAAAACATTTATGTAAATATTTCTGTATTCTTTCCATATGGAATAAATTAAATTCCAAAAATTTCATCTCTACTGCTCTTTCTAAAATATCAACCTCCTTTAAACTAGAAATACTTTAATTATGCCTTATTAACTTTCATTTTTCAATATTACATCAGAAATAGATATCATTGAATGGTTATTGACATATCAATTTTAATAGAAAAAAGTTTCATATATCAAAGTCCTATATAGCTACACAAATACATTCTATTACATATATATTAACTGTCTTTATCCAAAGGAAAAATAAAACTTGTCTTATGTTTCATCAAGCAGGAAGTTACAACTTGGAGCAAGTGCCTAGGCTAAACTCCCACAGATACAGGGAGACAGGAAGCCATCCTCTTTGATATTCGTATTTCAAAGATGTCTTCAAGGTCCCCAAGAGAGACATTTCTGGGATGCAAAACTGGCTTATTTAGCTTTTAAAAAAGATTCCCATACATCTCAAAGAAACAGGATTTACAGTCCAAGTTTTTGAAAGAAAATGATGAAAGAAAAGTGAGGGTAGTTTCCTTTTACTGTTTTTTTTTTCTTCTTTTTTTCTTTATTTTTTGATATAGTTTTTTAATTAGAATTTACCCTTACAAAAGTGAACTAAAAACTTTCTTCTCTTTCCTTATTTTGTTTCTAGGCTCCACTTAATACTCCTGTAACAGAAGACAGATTTGGAATTTTAACAGAGAAATATAGAATTCCTGTGCCAGTTCTTCCAGGTAAGATATGATAAGTATTCATGGAATCATAGAATTCCACAGCTGAAAGGAGCTACATTTCATCTGGTGAAATCCCTGCCTTTTACAGATGAGCTGGCTAAGGCCCAGAGATTTGAAGGACTTACCCAAAGTTATACAGCTAGCTTATGGGAAAGCAGGACTAGAACCTAGTTCTTTTGTCTTCCAGTCTAGCAGAACTGAAATGGCCTTGTCAGCCAACCAGGAATTTCTAATTTAGTGCTTTACTGTTGTTTTTATGTTAATAATTAGAACTCTAGACCAAAATTATAAATAAATTGAAACTGTGACCACAAGATAATGTATATATTTATGCAGAAATTATACATTGATTAGAATTTTTAAATTAGGTATTCTTGAGATGTTTTATCAATAAAAAGTTAGATTTATATATTAAGCATGTATTTATAGGTCTTCCAATGAGAAATCATGGCAATTACATTGTACGCTTGGGACACTTAGTAAGCTGGATGGGAGAACAAGCAGAAGCCCTTGGCGTTGAAGTATACCCTGGTTATGCTGCTGCTGAGGTTTGTATAGACTTGTTTTTAATATTTGTGGGATGTAATCTCTTGAAAATAAACCAAGAATGGTACAAAGGTTAAGAAATAAATATTTTAGAAAAGCCATAGGATTTTGGATTTACACGATTAGAAGGAATCTTAAATCTGTCTGTCTGTCTGATTGTCTGTCTGTCTATCTACATATGTATTTTAGAGAGACTCTTAAGAAGATCTAATCCAAAGACGTATTAGACTTCCTTGTATACACATCAAGTGATTGTCAAATTTATGATCAAACCCCATCAGGGATGGAAAAAAATCTCTTATTGTTGGTAATACTCTCTTCCTTGTAGTGAATAGAAACTTATTTACTGTTTTATACTGTATAGGACAAATCTGTGCCTTCTTTCAAGGGCAACTTTCCAATTATAATTGTGCCCTGCTTTCTTTTCTTCCCCAGGTTAAATATTCTTGATTCTTTCACCTTTCATTTTACATAGTTTGAGTTCCTTCAGTATTCTCATTGCCCTCCTCTGAATGCATTCCCTTTTTATCCCCTTTATGAGATGGCACCCAGAATGAATACACAACTTCAAGCCTAATGTAGAGCTGGTCTATTACCTTCTTCATTCTAGTAACTATTTTTCATTAATGTTCTCAAAATAACTATTTTGGCAACCATATCTTATTGTTGATTCTCAGTAGTATTGTTGGGGAAATTATTGAACATAAAATCTCCTGCTAACCCAGAAAAATCACCTCTACAAATTGTAAAAAAAGAATAAAGGCAGTTTTGTTATTGAATGAGTACTAAACCAAGGTTGCAGTGCATGTCACCAGCAGCCTGCTAGGAAGATTGCCAAGACAGAAAGAAATCTACCCTTTTGCATCGCCAGGCAGATACAACTCATTATGTATATGTTGTCTGTAACCAAAGGAGAAATAAAACTTCTTGAATCTTTTGACAAGCAGCATCCAGCACAGACACTCACTGAGACAGGGAGACAGGATGCCATTCTCCTTGATGTTCACATTTCAAATATGTCCCTGAGGCTCCCTCACCTCCCAAAATACACATTTTTGAGATGCAAATCTGGCAGGAGTTTTATTTAGCTTTTAAAAAGATTCCCATATATCTCAGAGAAATAGTTCGTAGTTAAGTTTCCTAAAGAAAATGCTGAGTCTTGATGGAAAGGGGAGTTCTCTTACTTTGGCACCAGGGAAAATTTGAAAAAATTTTTATTTGGTTTTACCCTTACAGTGTATGTGTAAGTCAAATAAAGCAAACAGGTCCCTGTATTATACTTGCTGATACTAATTTCTGTTTTCCCAGCCCATACATATGCTTTTGTTTTTTTTGCCCAAGAGTGGGATTTTACATTTCTCCTGGTTAAAATGTTCTTGACTGGGATCAGTGTCAAAATCCCATATTGGTCATGTGTAGAATTTTTAATTTTCACTTTTTGAGTGCGTACGCACACATACTTAGAGTCTCAGACCGCCTCACTTTTCTTCAGCTCCTTAAAGATCATCATCAATAGTTTAATGATCTGTTTGTCAGTTTTTTGGTACTCTGAGCCAGACTTCAGTTCTAGTTCATAGCCACATTCTACTCTTGATTCATTTTCAAGGTATCAAGGAAACCGCTTATATCTTTTTTTTTTTTAATCTCTATTGCTACTAATCTTTGTTATAACTTTCCACTCATGTGCTTTCTGTTGTGTGATTCAAGTGTACATTTTGTACTTTCCTATCCAAAGGGCATTTTCCTCTAGAGAGGAAACAAACCAAGTACAGGTTAGAGAGTATTACTTCTCATCCTCAGAATTATACTTTTGACCAGTTTTCCCCCTTCCTTTTTGCTGCAGAGATAAACATTAATCACCTTTGGGCTGTCTTCAACCTCTCTGTTTTGTTTTGTTTTGTGTTTTGTTTTGTTTTGTGGGTTTATTTGGAGCGTGGGGGATCTAAGGTCATTTGGGACAGGCTTTCCTGACACCATTCTTCTCTTTCCACTCACCGCATGTTCTTCATTAGTTATAGGCCCCGATTTCAAGTTCTGCCCACATGTTTGTGATATCTGAACTCTTCAAAGAACTTTTGGTTTAACCTTATTGGTTTTTTTAGCAACCTCTAGTAATTTCCCATTTTCTTCCTAATCAAAGTTGTGACATTTCTTTCATTTCCAACTGTTTAAGCTGTGTTCTTTTATACTGTGGAAGGGAATATCTTAAAAATGTGGGGTTTTTTGCCTGGACATTTTAAAGCCTATATTTCTATAATCTAGAGAACATGTTCACTTTCTAAAAAACTCTAAGGCTGTTTCTTGTTTCTTTTCAAGGTAGTTATGAATCTTAATGTGATAATGAAATATGTTTTCATTTTAGGTCCTTTTTCATGAAGACGGTAGTGTAAAAGGAATTGCCACTAACGACGTAGGGATACAAAAGGATGGTGCACCAAAGGTAAACATTTTAATAATTGTGTACTTAAAGCGACAAAACAAGAATTACTTTAAACTCAGTAATTTAGTCTTGCTGCACATTAAGTGTATGTTAGAATTTTTCTCTAATTAAAAAATACAGAGGCATCTTTGAACATGTTTAAGAATAATTTTTTTTAGATAGAAATATGACTCATACAAATGTAAAAGAAATGTGTGTCAAAGATTTTATTTCATTCATCAAGGAAGGAATGAGTATGATGTTAATAACCAGTTCAAAGAGAATTCAGAAATCAGCCATCACTTGCATTGCTACCGCCACAGTTGTCCTCTCTGTGGACAGGAGAGGACAACTGCATTACTACCAGCAATACTGATAGAGTCTTCTGCTTGATTGTAATGTCTTTCTGTAGACATAAACCTGATTGCCTTCCTGTCATTCAGATATAAGCCCGGATGGTTTTCAGGTTTTCACACCTTGTATTTTTGAATTTGGAAAAGAAAAACTCAGGATGTGTATCTCACACTCTGTAAGATTTTTTGGAAAATAATATTATTTTTCTTATATTCTCTGTTATGGTTGTTTTCTATACTGTCGTAATTTAATTTTAAATTCTATTATTCCTTTAAAATGTTTATATTTAATATTACAACAAAATTGAAGCACACAAATTCTATCATTCTGATATTTCATTTTTTGTGTGTTCTCATATTAGTTCAAACATATTTTTGTGTTCTGTGTTTTGTATTTGTAGAGACATTTATATTTTATATATTGTATTTATATAGTTACAGTAGCATAGACAAGTCAGTAGAGTGCTAACAATTTGAGCTGCAAAATCTGGTTTTTAAAATAATTATTTTTGTGCCAAAAGTTTGGAGTGGGGCAACCAAAGATTTTGTTCACTCTGTTGTTCCATTCTCTGCAGTTAGGCTTTCTTCCCTGCCGTGTCACTGAAATAGCTGTTGTCAGAGTCACAAATACCTCCATCTTGTCAATTCAGTAGTCAGTTCTCTGTCCTTTCTTACTTGACCTCCTATCTGGCAGGGTTGACACAACTTTCTGCTTGTAGAAACACTTTCTTGACTTGGCTCTTCACACCACCTCTTTTGGTTTTTCTCGTGTTTTTCTGGCCCCTCCTCTTGTTGCCTTGCCTGCTTTTCCTCTTCTTTCCTCTAAATAGATATTGAGGCTCTAGGGCTCAGTGTGGAATCCTTCATCTACATTTTCTCCAAAGTGACCTCATCCAGTCTCATGTTTTTAAATACCTCTTCTGACTTTCAGAATCATGTGTTCCTGTTTATTCAATAACTCTACTCCCATGTCTAATAGGCATCTTATTGTAAGAATTCTAACTTGGACGTTTTTAACTTTCAGAGGTCACCCAAGTTCAGACAGATATTAAGTGGTTGGGCTGGGATTTTAATATTGGCACTGTGGCTCCAGGGCCTGTCCCTTGAAAACTGAAGGGCATGTTTTGCCTTTAAGAAGAAACAGAAATATGTTAAGTAGTATTTAGTTCATTATAATTATTTTATAATTGGTGCTGGGAAAACTGTATATCTATCTGGAAGCAAATAGAGTTGGACCTCCCCCAAAAAACAAATCAAATAGAGTTGGATCTTCATTTTTAAAAATTCTGATGATTTCTTTCCTTCCTTTTTTTTTTTTTTTTTTTTTTTTTTTTTTTTTAAGCAAGGCAACCTTTGGTTGACCTCACAGATTGCAAGGATTTTGTCAGCTTACAATCTTTTATTTTTTATTTATTTTTTATGCCTACAGCACCTGGTCTTCTTAGGTGGTCTCCCATCCAAGTACTAACCAGGCCCGACCCTACTTAGCTTCTGAGATCAAACAGGATCGGGCTTGTTCAGGGTGGCATGGCCATAGACTAATGATTTCTTAATAAAAAAAAATCAGAAAGAAAAAAAATCTAGATTATAATTACAACCTAGGAGTAGGATATGCCATCTTAATAAGAAATTAAAAATCTATAAGCGACAGACTTTTTTAACTAGGTTTTTATTATTATTATTAAAAATTATTGGGATGACATTGATCAGCAACATCCTATCAGTTTCAAGTGTATAATTCAACAATAAACCATATGTATATATTGCATTGTGTGTTCACCGCCCACAGTTGGATCTCTTTCTGTCACCACATATTTGACCCCCCTTACCCCATCTACTTCCCTGCTCCCTTCCTTCCCTCCAGTAACCACTAGTCCACTGTCCATGTCCTTGAGTCTCTGTCATGTTTGTTCATTGCTTTTAGGTTTATATCTGACTTATTTCACTTAGCATGATTAAAGACAGACCTTTTTTAACTATATGAAAATTAATTCTGTGTGTCAAAAGATACTATAAAGTCAGTTGATAAACAGTAGATCAGAGGAGACTCTGACTATATCAAAGAACACTAGTACACCGATAAGAAAAAAAGACAACACAATGGAAAAATGGGCAAAATCTAAAAAAACTGACATTTCACAGAGCAGCAAATTCAGATGATCACTAATCTTAAACACTTTTCAGAGTCCACAGCTTAAATATCATTTCTTCAAAAAGGCCTCTCCTGTCTACTTCATTCAGAATAGTTTTCTTCATTTCTCATAGCACCCAGAGCTTTCTTTCATAGCCCTTAAACACAGTTTGTAATTATACACTCAGGTACTTATTATTTAATGTCTGCCTCTGTGACCAGCCTGAGGAAAAGGGACATTTTTTTTTTTTACTGGTCTCTGTATTCCCTGTGCCTAGCATAGAACTTAGAACATTGTAGTATTCATTTAATATTTTCTGAAACAAAAAAGAGATGCTGAAAATAGTAGTTAGGGAAATGCAAATTAAAATAGCAGTGGTATTACTATACTGAGCAAAAAATATAAAAGAAAGTTATATTTATTACTAGCTGGACTGTAAGGAAAAGGGTCTCTTATACACTGCTGGTGGAAATATTGCTTCAGGCTTTTTGGAAGGCAATCTGGTAAACATCTGATAAAATAAAAATAGTTGTGCCCTTTAACAGTGCCACTCCTGGGAATCTATCTTATAATAATAAAAACACCCATATTGTAAGGATATATGTGCATAAACAAAGGAGAATGTTTTATAATGTTGTTTATTGTTGCAAATAAACTGGAAACGGTGAATGCCATTACTCATTAGCAAAATAGTTGAATAACCTATAACATTTCCAGTACCAATAAAGAGAAAGATTTGAGCTATACAGTGACTTTTAAAGATTCCCATGAAGTAATATTAAGTGAGAAAGGAAAGATTCAGAAAATTTTGTATTATATGACCCTATGTTTATAAAGTAAACCAAAAAGCTTATCTGTATCTCCATATGTGCATGTGAATATGTATTTTGGTAGAACTGTACATACTAGGTTGTTAACATGGTTTATGTGGATGAGTGAGGTGTAATGAGAGGATGGAGATAAGAAAATAAAAAGGACTGATTAAAGTTATTTGAGGGATGTATGTGCATGTGCAGTATATATGTATTGCATATATATGACATGAATAAGCACTATATGGGAAAAAATAGGAGTTACCAATAAACTTGTGAAAGATGCTCAAACTCTCTAGTAACCAAAGATATAAATTAATAATGAAATAATTCTCACTATTTAGATTGAAAAATTTGGCACCAAGGACATTCACCTGAGCAATGCTTAAAATAGTGAAACCCTGAAACAGCCTAAATGTCCAACTATTGAGAATTGGTTGGAAAATTAGGGGAATCTATTTAAGGATTAAAAATGAATACTTTATTTGGTATATATTACCTTATGCAAATTACTTGATAATATAATACGAAAACTGTTATAAAACAGTTTGTCAGTCTAAACCTATTTTTTTGTATGACTGTGTCTGCATATATACATATATGTAAATATGTGAATAAGGACATATCAGGAAGAATATATTTCATTAGACTTTCCTGATTATTCAATATTTTTTTATTCAGTAATTTTATTGAGTACCTATCATGTGCCAGACATAAGTGTAAAATATAGAAAGCGAAAGAGAAAAGATTTTAATTGTAGCTTTTTTTTTCCTTGAAAAATTTCAGTTTTACAATATACATTCAGCAGAGAACAGGTAAAATTAAAGTGAAAAAGGAATGTAGCCGAAGAATATGTTTAGTATGGTCCTCCTTTTTTTGAAGGATATAAATAGGCTCTGTGATTCACAAGAAAACTATTAAGTGTTTTGTGCTTCAGATGATGGGATTGGAAAAACCAGAAACAGTGGGGAAACAACCTTTCATTTTTCACTTTCTCTGTATTTGTAGAGAATTTTTTTAGCATGAGCAGACTTTTTGCTTTTTTAATGCTTACAAACTACTATTTTTTTGAAGTAAAATATATATATATATAACAGATACAAGATATATTATAAAACTTAAATTCCACTTATAACAGTAGTTAGTTTTATTTTTGATATATTTGCATACTCTTCTATACCTGAATCATAGTTTAATTTGAGGCTCACCAGAATGTGAAAAATTTTTAAATTGTCATGTGTTGCCATGTAACATTTTTATTTTTTAGACAACATTTGAGAGGGGACTAGAACTACATGCCAAAGTTACAATTTTTGCAGAGGGTTGCCATGGACATCTAGCCAAGCAATTATATAAGAAGTTTGATTTGAGGGCCAGTTGCCAACCCCAAACCTATGGAATTGGACTGAAGGAGGTATCCTGGTTCGTTTTGGTTTGTTTAATGTCAAAAGTCATTTGTATTATCATGTAATTATATTGATTTAATTTTAGAGTTATATTTTTTGTAAACTTGAAAAGTTCATTGTGACAATATTTTGGATGTTTTTCAAGAGAAGAAGATATTACAGATCAATTTTTATTATCTAAATTGTATCTTTATGTTGTAATTGTTTTATCAAATGTTGCTTAAAATAAGTCTTGAACTTGAAAATATTTGTAACATTTTTTTTTCATTATGATGCCATCTGCCCTAGTAGGATTTGACCTGTTATTTCTTAGGCTGTTTGTAGGATGACCATGTCCTACAAAAATTGTTTTTTTAGAATTGTAATATGAAGAAAATTTAGGTTATGAAACATACACAGACATAGCATATTGATCTGCAACCTAAAATTTAGTTTAAGTGTTGTATATTTTCTCAGTTTATCTTAGGCTTATTAGAGTATAAAAGTTTCATTATAATCCTTTTGTTTAAATTTATTTTTAGGGCAAAGCTCAGGAAGGCTCAAATTCTATGTATTGCTAAGTTCATTATATTGTGAATAAGGACTTAATTGTTTTGATAGATTGTACATAATATTTGATTTTTAGATAACATTTCAGCTGGAAATTTTTAAAAATTTTAAACTTACCATTTTGAAAATAGGATGAACAATTTACTTCAACAAAATGAACAACTTACCATTTTGAAAATAGGATGAACAATTTACTTCAACTGAGGAGGAAAGAGTGCAGGCAGCAGTAAAATATTTTATTGAAGAATAACACGTGCACTTTAACAGATCTTAAGTGTACAGTTCAGTTAATTTTTATAAGGTGAACACACCTCTGTAACTACTACCCAGATCAAGACAGAGAACATTACCAACACCCCAGAAGTTTCCCTCATCTCCTCAGTGGCGTTTCCTTTAATCTCATGAAAGTCTTACCGATTTGAGAATCTAATGTCTTAAAGAGTTTGTAACTTTTCTGACCTGTTTATTTACTCTGATTCGTCATGCTGCAGTGTGGTATAATTTTCTTTGATATTTGAAGTACTTTTTTTGTGTGTTTCTGTTGTTACAGTTTTTCACTTGTCATTTTTTATAAATAAGACAAACTAGACAAGTTTTAGACACTGTGGTGACATAAAAATTTAAATAATACTCTAGGACTTTTTTTTTAAAGCTATGGATTATTGACGAAAAGAAGTGGAAACCTGGGAGAGTCGATCACACCGTTGGCTGGCCCTTGGACAGACACACTTACGGAGGCTCTTTCCTCTATCATTTAAACGAAGGTGAACCCTTGGTGGCTCTTGGATTTGTGGTAAGTTATGTGCCCATTATGAAGTTCTACTGTTAGGGTCATTGGGTCATCAGTGTTTTAAAACGAGGGGTTTGAATCTGGAGAATGTAAAATGCTAAGTTTACCTTCAATGTTATCAATATGTAAAGTGCTTACGGCTATTATAGACATTAGTCTACTTAAACACACATAGCTTTAGTACTTATAGCTACTACATGCCACCCACTGTGATAGGTGCTTCACTGAGAATTCTAAGTTTCACAGACATTCTAAGAAATAGGTATATCTTTATTTTACTTGTGGGAAAACCAAAGTCCAAACAAACAAGTTAACTTTCTCAAATATACCTATTCAATGGCAGATGTAGGATTCACACCTGAACCTGACTTCATAGCCCATTTCCACTATAGCATGCTGCCACTGAAAATGAAATCAGCACTGGGTTTGAACCTATAATTTAAAAAACATGGGCATTTTTTCCCTTTTTGGTGACTTCCGTCTTTGTAGTAAATTACATCTTGAACATTACAAGGAACAGAAAAATAATGAGTGTCTGCACCTTGGAATTGGTGCTTCATAGTTTAATGTCATGATTAAATCTGCTTATGAACCAATGTTAAATTTGACACAAGGCAAGTGTTTAATGCATCACCTTTGTGTAGTTGTTCCAGTGACTTAACCTTTTCAAAGCAAAAAAGGCTAGGCTATTAATTTCGGCACTTTGGTAATGCCTTATAAAATGTAACCTTCAATATTTTTGGTCCTCTTTTTTTCTGAGTTTGATTATATCTTACTCATTTTTGCCTCAGTAATACTATATATAGCTTATTTCTAGAGTTGTTATTGATAAATGAATAATTAATAATTACAACTCCTTTCATAGAAACATACATACAGATATTTTTCTAATTAGGACTTTGATTTACAGAGCACAAAGGTTTATTAATATGTTCCAAATTTTTAAAGTTTTACTGATTATAAACACATGGTATCTTTTTGTTTTCTTTCTTTTCCAAACATGTTAGTTAGTTATTTAAGTCTGGGTTACTGTATATATTTTTCCAAGTACTTTGATCGCAAGAAACTTAATGTATATGTTTTCTGAAAAATATTTCTCACATTTTGGCTTGATATAATTTGAAATTAAAATATCTAATTGTATAGTTATAACACATTTAAATATAAAATTTGTAAGGTTGGTCTAGACTATCAGAATCCATACCTGAGTCCATTTAGAGAGTTCCAGAGGTGGAAACACCATGCCAGCATTCAACCAACGCTGGAAGGAGGGAAAAGGATTGCATATGGAGCCAGAGCTCTGAATGAAGGTGGTCTTCAGGTAACTCTCCCAACTTTTTTATTCCTTATTCAACATTGAAAATATAGTGTAACATTTAGATAATAATAGAAAATTACCTCTTGAAAAAAATTTAGGTAATTAAGTAAAGCACCTAAGTGTTTATAAAAATTGAGTCACACTGTAGTTAAATAAATTATACCATGAATTTAGTTTTAAGAATATATTGACTTCCAGAGATTAATTCACAGGCTTTATTTCGTTGGTTTGTTTTTAACCAGAAAATTAAAACCATGTGATCTTAGATATTTCCCTTTATTCCTTGGCTGGCAGGAAACTCAAAGGCAAACTAGGTTTTGGCAAAAGTGATTAATTCATCCCAACTACCTGGTGACACCCATACCTTTTAGGTAGCCTCTGTTAAGCTTTTACCTTTAATTGTCCAATTTTAGTATATGTTCAAAATAAATTTTTCAAATACAGTTAATGTATTAATTATATACTAATTGAACAATGAAATTTGACCTAGATAGCTTACTATGATAAAGCTGTTAGTACTGTTGTGGAAATAGTATTAGACAGGTAAGATGATCTAAAACGCCAGCTCTAAAACTCATGCCAAATGATCTGGAGCAAGTTACTTCTCTGGTCTTAAGGGATCACATACAAAATAAAGATGACCCCTTCTGTCTAATGTGCGAGGAATCTAGAAGTATTTTAGAAATTATGTATCTTTTTAAAAAAAAAATCTGTTGTAAAAGTAACAGATAATACAAAATTGGTGGGGGGAGAGAATTGACTTAATCATTCAGATCAAGTTCTAAATACTTCGTTAGTGTATCAATAATTCATAAAGTCAAGTAAAATTATAGCTAAGTTATAAATTTAATTACTAGAATCTTAATATAATACTGACCCTAAGCTCATTTGCAATGGAATTACTTCTCATGCATTTGCTTTTGTTTCTAGGGTAACAATTCATTTCAACAAATGTTTATTAAATTGCTTAACTATTCAAGCCCATTTAAACTCTTGAAAAAAGTCTGTAATACCTACTGCCAGTCTAACTCTGCTCTTTTTAATATGTAGTATAAAGGTTTTGGTATATTCAACCGTACATACAGATTCTCATTTAAAAACATCTGCCTGTGTGCTTCAACATCTCAGATGATTTTAGATTGGCAGGATGACCACACTTTTTAAATATTCTGATTTAATTAGTCAAAGATTCAGAAACTTACTTTCCATAAGTTTTTGAAGACTCTTAAGAGGCATTAATTTGGAACATTCAATTTTATTTTGAGCCAACAAATATTATATAATTTTTAAATTTCTCTTTCTTCAGTCTATACCAAAAAGTCATTGTTCCGGTGGATTTCTATTTGTAGCCTTAATTAGATGAATGTCCTGGAATACAGCATTTCTCAGTGCAACTTTTCCTTATTCCCTAGTTCCTTAAGAAAATGCCAAGACCAGTAACACTGCCTACAAAGGGTAGCATTGTTTTTCATTAGAATTGTATATTGAGGCCCAAACAACTATCTTAAAATTTAGTTTGGAAATTCAACTTATTCTTAAGTTAATTAAAATGTACTTAAGGGGTAGGTAGTTGTGGTGATGGCATGATTAGAACCTAGGTTTCCATCCCTAATATCAAAGGAAAATTTAAAAAGTATATAGAGTTAAGATAACATCCTTTGTAAATCATGTGTTACCAGGAATACATGTAAAAGTAGATTACAATTTAGATAATAGTCATTCAGGTTTAGGGAACATTTTTAACTATGGCATGGTAAGTATAAATAAAAAGTTTATTTAAATATGTTAATCCTCTCATCTGAAATCTGTCTCAAGTAGGTTAGTCATGGGGAAGAAGAAGGAAAAAGACTAGAAAAATAGCAATAGAATCCTTATTTAAGAATCCTCATTCTTAGGGGAGGGGGAAAAACTACCCTCACTCTGATTTTTTTCCTTCAGTATATTCATTTCCATTTTTTTTTTTTAATGTTTTTCCCTAGAGCTTTAGAAGACTTTTAGAGGCTGTAATTTATAGTGGCCAGTTTTTCTTGTTTAGTTTGAGCTAACAAATGCGCTTTAAATGTTTCTTTCCTCAGTCTATACCAAAACTCACCTTTCCTGGTGGTGTACTAATTGGTTGCAGCCCTGGTTTCATGAATGTTCCCAAAATCAAAGGTACCCACACAGCAATGAAGAGTGGAGCTTTGGCAGCAGAATCTATTTTTAATCGACTAACTAGTGAAAATCTCCAGTCGAAGAAGATAGGTAAGAACTTCCTATTCAAATATAGAAAATTGTCAGGTTCTTCATTGAGAGATTTAAAAAGAAGTTATTTAAACATACAGTCAGTGTATAGAAGATGAAAATAACACAATTTAAAATCTCGAGGTTTTTAATGTATATTTCAATTGACATTAAGAATATATATATGTATCTGTTGCTTTTCGCAAAGCATTAAGATGTATGCTGTGCAAAGAAAATGACATGACCTACTCTTAATAATAATTACTGAGATTTTTACAGCAATTTTCTGTTTTATTCATATTAAAAGTAGAATAGTACCAGTAGTGTCCTACTTAGAAAAGATTTCAAATTGGATAGTACTGTGTTACTGTAATACCTGTAATATATACATGCTACCTTACAAATGCTACCTTACAAGTGCTAAAGTATCTCCAGTCTGAAAACAAAACAGCTTTGCAAATTCCAGAGTCAAGCAGCTGTTCCTTAGCAGGCTTGGCAGGCACAGGTGTATATGTGACCCTTCCACTGTGGTGAAGAATGGGTAGCATTTAGACCTCAGTAAACCCTTAGTCTAAAAAGATCTTCTAGTGATTCTCAATATTTCTCAGACTAAAAGCTGAAGTTTCCTCACTCTTCTGTCTTTTTCTCTTTTTACTCTCCATTCCAGCAACTCAGGCTTTTTCACCATTCCTGAAACATGCCACACATACTCCCTTCTCATGGTCCTTGCTCATGGCTGACTCCCTTGCTGCCTTCACCTTTGCTCAGATATCAGTCTCACAGTGGCCTTACATCATCTGTAACAATTTGCCATATACACACCTTTCTCAACCCCGCCCCCTCCCCACACTTTTTTTCTATACTATTTTCCACCTTTTGGCATACTGTTTAATTATTTATCAGCTTTGTCTCCTGCCTCTTGGATGAAAAACTCCAGAAGAGGAACTTTGACTCCCAAATACCTGGTACATAGTAGCAACTCAATAGATATTTAATAAATAAGCCTTATTCCCGTAGAATCCCAGATAACAAACATCCCTCCAGTATGCAACCTGATTATGCCTTCAGATATCTTTGTAGGACTGGAAGCTGGGGTGTGGGAGAAGGAAGATTAAGGTAAAACATAGAAAAGACAACAGGGTACTTAAGGGAGAAAGGAAGAGGCAAGACAGAGCCTAATGGTTGAGTAGTAACTTTTTTTCTAATTTTCTCGTCAAGTACTTTTCCTTTTTGGACCACCAGTCACACTTGTACCTTATCGCCCACACATAGTATACATATACAGTACTGGAGCAAGTAGGTCACCAAAGACCAGATTAAAGCCTGAAGGAAAAGGAAATAGAGCCAGAACAGGAAAGAGTGACTGGAAAGAGTACAGTCACTAGTTCACAGAGTTAACAAGAACCAGTTTGTCCCATTAAATATTAAATGAATGAACCAAGTTTTAGGTATTATAATTTCCTATGGCCACCACAACAAAGTACCACAAACTGGATTAAAACAACAAATTTATTGGGTTCCATGGGTTGGCATTTCGAAATCAAGGTGGTAGCAGGACCATACTCTCTGAAGTCTCTGTGGATGAACCCTTTCTTGCCTCTCCCCAGCTTCTGATAACCCCAGGCATTCCTTTGATTATAGCAGAATAACTACAGTCTCTGCCTCCATCTTTACCTATCTTCTGTGTCTGTGTCAAAAGGACTCCTGTCATTCACTGGATTAAAGACCCATTGTACTTTTATATGACCTCACATTAACTGATTACATCTGCAGCAACCCTTTTCAGGCCATCTTAAATACTGGGCAGTTAGGACTTCAAAATACCTTTTTTTGGAGGGGGGGGCGGGAGGGGTGGGAGACATAAGTCAACCCGTAACAGGTAGAAGTGTTTCATAGGTAGCATAAACTTTTATCTTAGGCTTCCTTTTCAAATTCAGCTGAATTTTGAAACAATTTTCCATGCTACCAGTATAAGAAATACATAACAAATATAATAAAGGGTTATCTTTTTGGAAGATGCCAGCATTTAGGCATGAACCATTCAGGTGTGATCTTGCATGACCACATTTCTAAAAATTTCCTAAGATATAGTCAACAGGTATTTCAGTAGCATAATAACTTGATACAGTATTTTATACTCCTTAAGGCAATTTCACACTTAACATTTCATGTTTTTAATAAAAGGACTCCATGTACCTGAGTATGAGGACAATTTGAAGAAATCATGGGTGTGGAAAGAGCTGTACAGTGTTAGAAATATCAGACCGTCCTGCCATGGAATCCTGGGGGTGTATGGAGGGATGATTTACACTGCAATCTTTTACTGGATATTTAGAGGAATGGAGCCATGGACTCTAAAACATGAAGGTAATTCCAACATATTTGAGAGTATGAATGTTATAATCATTAAAAATTCATGAATGGGATCCATTTAGTGGAGAAAGTGAACTTTTAAAAATGTCTTAAACTTGCTTTAGAGAAATGACAAATTCAGTATCTTTAAGAGAACAGTCAAGTTTTTATAAAAATATTTTCAAAACTACTTTAAAATTGGTTGTATTTTTATTTAAAATCCTCAAAACTTTTGAAGGGTCTGACTCTGATCAGCTTAAGCCAGCCAAGGACTGCACACCTATTGAGTATCCAAAACCCGATGGACAGATCAGTTTTGACCTTTTGTCATCTGTGGCTCTGAGTGGTACCAATCATGAACATGACCAGCCAGCACATTTAACCTTAAAGGACGACAGCGTACCTGTAAATAGAAATCTGTCAATATATGACGGGCCCGAGCAGCGATTCTGCCCTGCAGGTCAGTAATGTAACTTCCATGCATTACGAATATTTGCTTTAAAAGTATTGGAAATATGCTTTCAGTGCTTTAAAAAATTTCTACGAATATTTGCTTTAAAAGTATTGGAAATATGCTTTCAGTGCTTTAAAAAATTTCTCCTTCCATTGCTTGGAAATTATGACTCCTATATCCAGCTTCCTTTGGTTCTTACTCTAACTAGCAATGTTAAAATAGGGATTTTTGTTAAGCCTAATTCAGATGACATTTCTCAGAAAAAGCCTGTGACTACCCTCAGACCAAGATAAGGATTATAGAACAGCAAAGAATACCTTTCCATGACTTTTTAAAAATCATGTTATGGCTGCTGATACACACACAATATATATGTGTGTAGATGCTAAAATGCTAGGCTAAAACCACATTCACTCAAAGAAATGCTCCCAAACTTTAAATTCATCATGCATACTGTTATCTTTTAGTGCTAAATTTTCAACTAGAATTCTAAAATAACTTGATTTCAACTATTAGAAGTGTTCAGATATGTAAAAATCAGTACATTCTGGAGAGGGATGAGAATGTAGCTCTTTGAGCACTGGTACTTGACTAGGTCTTTATTTCTTAATCATTTCTGACATCGCACTGGGTTATGAACTCTGAGGGTAAAGAATGATCTGTCTTTTCAGCTATTATAGCCGTAGTGTGTATATGTGTGTGTGTGTTAGTATGACTAACTTAGCCAAATACTGCTGTATACCTTTTGCTTTCATCTAATTTATACTAACAGCAGTAGCATACAATGAGATCTTTGTAATAGTCTCTGTGGATAAACATTCAGAAAACAAACCTTCAGGGTTTCTATACCTACTGTTTCCAGGACTTCGATTTCTGTTTGCACTTCAAAAGTTAAAAAAATTAGGTATTTCACATTATTATTTCTCCCTACAGGAGTTTATGAATTTGTACCTTTGGAACAAGGTGATGGATTTCGGTTACAGATAAATGCTCAGAACTGCGTGCACTGTAAAACGTGTGATATTAAAGACCCAAGTCAGAATATTAACTGGGTGGTACCTGAAGGTGGTGGAGGACCTGCTTACAATGGAATGTAAGCTGCAACTAGTTTCATTTGCAGGCAAGTTTGATAGCCACTTTAAAATGTATGGTAAGCTCTAACTTTAAATTGTTAAGAGGTTAACAAGTGTCAAAATATCTTACAGCATATTGATCAGAATGTTCATAAATTATCAGGGAAATAGAAATTTTATACTGTGCCTAAACTTGTCCCATAAAAAATTATCAATATTTATCTTAAATAAAATTTTGTAAGTGATGTAGTATCTACATACCTCTTTAATTCTTCAAAAATTCAGTACCAGCAGCAAAATACACTATATTGGCCTTTAAAGTCATTTGACTCATCAAATTCAAAACTTCAAGTATAAAAGTAAATGTACTTCCTAGACAAGAGGTTGGCATCCAGGACACTTTTCTTATAGTTTTATTGGAACACAGCTATGTCACGCCTATGGCTACAACTGCATAAATTAGTAGTGGCTGACGACAATGGTCCCACAAAGCCTAACATTTACTCTCTGGCCCTTCGAGAAAGTATGCTGATACCTGAACATGTATGTATGTATTATCTGTAAGTATAAAACTCCAGCACAAGCCAAACACAGTTTATTGAGAGCTACATCAAAAAACTGAGGGAAACAATATACAGACTTAAACTTTCATCTGTTTATTCAAAAAGATGTGTTTTTAGGAGTTTAAAAATAGGTTGGACACCATTATTCTTTGTAAATCATGCAGATAGCCATGAAAAAAAAAAAAAACTTCACTGTATTTTGTAATGCTTTTATTAGGAGTGAACCCATATCAGTATTCCTGAACTTTCAACAATGGGGAACTGAAGTATCAAAGGAAACACACTAGGGATTATATATAGTAAACCAAACTTCTTACATTTTCTTATTGCCTTTATTCAATCAATGTATAATATTTAAGCAGAATTGAATTCCTTATTTAAGCAAACATTTTTGCATAGGCTGCCTTCTCTTTATCTTTTTGTGCCTTTATCTTTTGTTTGACTTTCAGAAGTTCGGCCTGGATAGCTGCAAAATAAATATGTAGTATTAGTTATTTCTCAAACTATCCATAAAGTTAGGTTGACCAACAAACTGATGTTTTAGTATGATAAAAAACTCTTTCTTCTCCGTAAAGTAACAGAGCCCTATTAATAGAATACTTTACTCTGAGAAAGCAAACACAAAAATTATGAAGCATAATTTTAGAAGACTCAATTGAGAATTTAAATTGAATTATACAGATTTGCTTTCTCTTTCTCCATTAGAGAGGGCAGTTAAGTGCTTCCCGTTTTACTTTAGCAATAAAGAAACCAAAGATATATTTTAATACTAGGTCTAGTATCACTATTTATAGTTAGTTTAGTTGAAAGACAAGTTTTTTTGTCACAGCTTCCCAAATGTTTTGTAAAACCATACATACATCTATTAGCTACAATATTTAGGTTATGGCCACATTCAGTTTAAGGAATGGTCCCAAACACTGAATGTACTATACTCTTTTAGTGCTGTTATTAGAAACCAAATCTGAAATGATACAGATCGAATGGTATTCTGGAGTGGGACTAGAGTGGAAGCTCTCTGAGGGCAGGGATCTCGACATGTTCACTCAATGCAGTATGATTGGTGCCTGGCCCAATGGCAGGCATTCTGTAATATCTGCTGAACAAATAAATATCTAAGTGGCAACAAGTTCAATGGTTCATAAGGATGAATTCTTAAAGGACAAAATGAATTTTCATTACAAAAACTACCCATTTACCTTTATCTTCCGGTGCTATCTCCTGAGCTTTCTTAAGATCAGCCTTTAATTAGAAAAAAATGTTTAAAGAAATATTAGGTGTATGATTTATGAAGGTGGTTATGTATTTTAAAATATTGAAGTTTAGAACAAAAATTTACCAATGCTTGATCAAATTCTTTTAATCCTTGCCATCCTTGAGCTCTACGGTACAGTGCTTTGGTATTCGATGGGTCTAGTTCAAGAGCCTACAAAAATTGTAAAAATATTTTTCTAAATACTTAATATTAAATATATATGTTAGATTTCAATGTATTGCCTGTCAGCTCCAAATCAACCCTTCACTGCTCTATGATAATGGAGCTGGGGCCTGCAAATCTCTCTCCTGTGCCAGCTAAGTTTTGTCAGTAGAGGGTGCAAAAAGGACATGGAAGAGAAAGCTGTTTCTCTTCCAGGTTCCAGTGAACTCCTCTTACTAGGTTTCTACACTGAGCTTGTCAACAGCACATAGCAACTCCCTGCAGGCAACCTCCCTAAGCACTCCAGTGAATCCCACAATGATGGTCTTTCTAAAATACAAGGTTTAGTTAAGAAAAATTTTCAAACAACTATACAAGAGGGAGAGAGTCATAATTTTCTATTTAAGGAAGGTAATGCTGCCACCTTTCTGGCTTTAAAGAGCCAAATAAAAAAGCGAAATAAAAAATTCCTTGAGGGTATGGGTTTTTCTTTTAATTAAAATATCTACTCTGTTAGGTGTTCAACATGTGCCCAATACTGTCCTAAATGTTTTACCTATCTTTGTAACAATCCCAAGAGGCAAGTATTATTTCTATTTAACATATAAAAAAATCAATATTGCCTAAATTTAGGAACTTACCCAAGATCACAAAGTTAAAGAAATATTAAATGTATGGTATTTCTAATTTAAAAAACCATGTCTGACTGCACAACCCACATTCTTAATCATTCCAGGCTTTGTCTTCCATGCCTAGCACATAATAGGGGTTCCCTATGTTAAATGAATGAGCTGATATGTGTGCTTTAAGGAAAAAGTAGTATTTTCATAGATATTAATATAAGCTAAGTAAATGGATTAAGAGGAAGAACTGAAGGTCCAAAATATTTAGAGATAAAATGACATAAATTATCTTTCCTTGAGTCTCATTAGGTCCTATAAGATATATAATGTATATAAAATTGCTTTTGTTCAAGTTGATGTCAATCTGTTTCAAAAAGTTAGACATCAAACAGACTTACCTCCAAACAACTGTCAATTGCTCCCTGCCAATTTGACATCTTCAGTTTACAAGCACCAATATTCAGCATGCAGCTTAAAGCTACAGGTTGCAGCTTCAGCTTCGACTTATCTGCTTTCTCAATAACAGCCTTTGAACTTTCCACATATCTGGAGAACACAGTAATGAAAGTGGCATGTAATGCTACATAAGACTTACTCTATTCTTCAACTATGTCAAGTGTTATGTTGTTTGATATTAAATACTCATCAAATACTAATATTAATATTCTTAATGACCACGATATTTTTATTACATTTTCTTTAGATAACTTTTTGTTTCAACTTTTTCCCACCATGTTCAAAGAGGTGGATTTAAGAATAATCCCTAATCTAAAGATAATTACGCACTTTCTATTTTTGAAAACCAGGTCTGTTATGCACTCTCCAATATAATTATGTTTAGAACCAGGTTCTCACTGTGAGGGAATGGAATGAAGGGGAAGAATTCTGTAGGTTTGGTTTTCAGTTGTAATTTAATATTGTTCCTAGCTCTGTCCACCGAAAGGGGCTCAGAAATAATGAGCATACCTGACCCTCAGAATATGCTTCCTAAATCTATTCCCCACTGAAAAGAATCAGGGCTCCTTAGAGAAAATGGTGATACCGGATCTGGAAACAAGGTTAAGTGTAAGATGAGCCTGGAGCATCTTGTTCCAGAAAGCAAGTCAAGTGATCACAAACTAAGGAACAAGTCAAAAGGATGTAGAAAAGAGGGCTTCCACTGGAAAAGTCTGGAACCCTTTGAGTGTCAAAAGAAATGATGGTAACAGTGTAATAATAGGTTGAAATGAAAAAGAAAAAAAACTACAGTTTTATACTGATATTAAAAAAGGAGAGAAGAGGGGAAGCATGCTGGCTAATAACTGTAGAATGAGTGATAAAATTAGAAAATCACAATTCTGCAACCATTAATGTAATAACTGATTCAGGCAAGGATCTTTAATGACGTAAAACCACTGAATGAAAGGTTAGAAACTGGTTATACATACAATCTCACACTATCACCTTATAGAGTACTTTTTTACAAAGGGGAAAAGGTACTTTTATAACAGACATCTGGCTGACATTTTAATCAAGTGCCAGAACTCAAAATAGGCTAAACTGACATGTGCCTTCAATATGTAATACCACAGGAAATATATACATCACCTACTTAAGTCCTCTTGTCAAAATTTAAACTAAACCTAATCCTGAAGAAGCAATCCAATACAGATGGTATTCTATAAGACAACCTACTTAAGACTCTACAAAATGCAAATGACTAAAAAAAAGTAAAGCTTTTTAAAGCTCTATTAAAGATTATAGGAAGCTAGAGACATAAAACAAAACAATAGACTCTGGAGTAAAAAAATTTTGAAAAAATTGGAGAGATTTGACTATGGATTACATATCAGATAATATTGTATCAATGCTATTTTGGGATGTCTTAATGGTACTGAGGTTACGTAGAAGTTATGTCCTTGTTTCTTAAGAAATACTTGCTAAAATATTTAGGGGTGAAATGTCATATTATCTGCAACTTCCTTTCAAAATGATTCTACAAAATCAAATATAGCAAAGTTAACTAGTGAATGAAGGTCAGGATACATGAGTAGTACTCTTCATGTATTATTCTTTCATTTCAACTTTTCTGTATTTTGAAATTTTTCAAATAAGCTAGAGGTGACAAAAATACAACTGTTTTGACACATTTGGTTACTCTGCAAGTAGTATGCCAAAAATACAATAAACAACTCTTGAATTTTATTTTATAATTCAATTTAGAAGTTCTTAAGTGTAATTTATTAAAAATATTACCTTAAAACTTTTGTATATTTTTTAATGGCCATCTCCCAGTTCTGAGATTTGAAAAAAGTATTTCCAATGTTTTTTAAGTCTTCTGTTATTAATAATATTTTATCTACCTGTATAAAATACAAGTATGTCAGACTTTAATAAGTAACATGGTTTAATGCTAAGTTCTATCATTAGAAAGACTGATACAAAAAAAAATCTCAAAATTTTAGTGCCATATAAATATTTTTAGTAATTTAAGTAATTAAAGTTTAATTGATCCAAAAGTACTCACATCTTTTAAATCTATATCTGCATCCTCGGGGAAATCTGGATGACTGTCACCAGAACCATCTTTTGGAAATATTCCCCAATCATCCCCTTCCTTCAATTCTCCACATTCTGCAATAACGCACAACTGTAAAAATAATCCTAAATTGTAGAAGTGCACTACCATATTAACGATATATGTAAAAAAAAAAAGTCTGGGTTTAAAAGATATACAGCTGCAAGTCACACGCAACACTGTCCAAGTCACTTCTAAAATGACTGACATTAAGAGGCTCATCTATCTGCTCTAATTACAAGAACGGCCTTTATATACTTCCAAGTAATACAACAGCATCACTATTTTACAAAAGTATTTTATTGATATTCAGCAGCTCAGTGTACACAAAATAAGCTGAAATTTTATTCTCCAAATAATTTTCCTTACATTGGGCATTGTTTTCAACTTGCTACTGTTTCCCTCATACACTGAGTGACAGCTTGCCTCCTGCAGGTAGGTGAGTTTCAAATACCCACTCACACAACCCTACCAACAGGGTTGGGTAGTAACATGGACAGTTTGACCCATAGGCATTTAGAATGCAAGAATCTTTAGAGTTACATAATCTAGTCTAAACCCTTAAGTAATTTATATAGGATAAGGAAACAGGCCGAGGAAATTACATAAGACAAAACCACCAAGTAAATGGCAGAGTGTATGCAGACAGGATTTTTCATTCCCTGTCCTCTTTCTACTATGTACTAGGACACGTTCTGACAAAGTTTTACAGGTATAGGAAGACTTACATCACCAAGACTGATGTAGAAATAATAACCTTTTAACTACTCTAATCTTTTCCTTGTAGAAAACAGTTTAAAAGAAAAAGTGGGAGATCCATGCTTCTATATACCAAGTCATTCTAACATTTTTCCAGCTAACAATTTGATCCTTTTACTTAATTTCTTTAAGATGGTAACTAAGATAATAAGTGTGTTTCACTGTAACTTTTTACTTACTTTGGCTGGTTTTTCACCTTTCACTTCTACATTTTCCAGAATTCTTGCCACACCCATTCCTTTAATCACTTGGCCAAATACCACATGTTTCCCATCCAAATGAGGAGTCGGAACTGTTGTGATAAAGAACTGAGAACCATTTGTATTGCAGCCTGCATTTGCCATGCTCAATAAACCCTCCTGATCATGCTGTAGAAATAAAAATCATTAAAATAAAACGAAGGTTAGAGGTACTAGTCTGAAATGTTCTTTTACTGACCATTCACATAAAACTTTGGTGGACTGTAATACCATTTAGATTGAACAATATAGTATACTTTTACTAGGTATAAATTGCAACCTTTAACTCACAAAAGGTAAAGTACTTAACTTTTAAACTTTAAGTTTATGAAACCAAATAAAGTAACAAACAATGGAGGTGGGGTATATTTCTTAATTGGCTATATTGAGAAAATGCTTATACTTCATCTTTAAGATGAAAATCCTACGTTAAGGAAATCTAATAATTATACTTTGCCCTTTTTTATAATGTATGTTTTTTTTTTTTTTCCCCGAGAAGCACTAAACAGTCTTCCTACTTTTATGGGCCTGCATTATAATTCTTCCTTCTCATGTCAGTAAACTGGGAACAGTGATGGGTATTCAATTTAGAACAAAGTGTAGTACAATCAGATCAATAGATGGTTAGAACCAGGACATTCAACTAGGTACACTTCCTAATCTCAAAAGACTCCAAATATATGGCTTTCATCCCAGGTGAACCACTTCTTCAAAGAATGCCCAAAGAACCACTGCATATGTATACACTGAAATCAAATTTCTACCTTGGCATCAATGTTCAAAAGTTCCGGAAAACCCAATTTCTTCACTTTTCCACTTTATCCTCAGGCCTTCTAAATTTATTCCTTTTGAGCCAAGCACTGTACTTGTAACAGTGCTTCCCTAAAATGCCTTCCACCCCTCCAATCTAAATGTAATTCAGCTTTCAAGGCCACCAAGTTTGTAGAATACAAGAACCATATGTCCCTTCAATAGGCCTCCTTTCTTTTGATCAGCGTGATCATCACATAATCACACTTTCATCCTTTTGGTAGCTTCCCTTTTTCCCTTTTCAAAAGTGTGCTTTTTCCATGGTATTAAATAGAATATTTTATTTCCTCAGCCTCCTACTGCTTTTGTCTTCCCTCACATCCCTCTTTCAACTGGCATCTATATTTTAGCTTCCATCTAACTAAATCTCAGCCACTTGCAAGGCCAACTTAAGTACCCATTCCTCCTCATTATTATCTTCTTTAATAATTTGGAACATATAAATCATACCTTTCTTATATAATATATACAAAAAAATCTCAATTTAGCATTTAGTTGCATATTATATTATTTTCCAGCTGTCACATGTGTTTTAATCTTGTCTTCCTGGTAAGATTATAAATTCCTTGTCATCAAGGCCGTTCACTTTTATAAACCCTTTGGTGCCAGTGACAATACTAAACACACATAGTTGTCAATAAATACTCCTTTAAAGACTGATATTTCAAGTTATGATGGTTACCTTGCTCATATTCCTCATTTCCAAAAATACCACTTTACTTTTGTACTTACATGTCCATTCTTATAACTTGAATGATGCAATATACCCCGATTACATCTTGGGACAATGAAGATAAGAAGGCACAGGCACCACTAATGTCCTTTAGGAGCTTGGACATTAACCATATCCTCTAGTTTGCAAATCCCCTGACATCCTGGATATTAGCGATGGTTTTGTTGCTCTTCAAATTCAAGCATAAAGATGCACAAGTTACCATCCTTCTGATAATGAGAAAATTTTCCTGGAAACAATTTTGCCATATGGTGGCTACACTTAAAAACTCATTGGCTTTACTGAAGTATGTAAACCTGGACCACACTGAAACAGTATTTTTTGCCAAATAAAATCATTACTGGATGAAATTTTTCCATATCAAAAATGCATATTAACAAGATACCTTTTACAAAAAGAGAATCTAAACACACTTCAGACATTTATTGGTGTCTTAACCCAGCAAATATCCAAATAGCCTTTATTATAACATGCATTTCTGTCTACTTTACCTTATAATAGAAATTTTCATCTTCAAATTTTTCACCATAAATACTTTCTCCACCTGTCCCATTCTGATTTGAGAAGTCTCCACCTTGAATCATAAATTTCTTAATAACTAAAAAAAAAAAAAGGAAAATAGCTATGAGAAACTAAGATATGGATAACTTCAGCAAAAGTTACCTAATGAATATGTAATAAAGACAACTTTCTGAACTCTAATCATGTCACTCTGCTGTCTCTTCCCACCACTTTACTCTTTAAGGGCTTTTTCACAATCTAAGTCCAACTACCTTTACTACCTGATACCCCACTAACACTCAAAGAACTAGTTCAAATGGCACCTCCCAATAAAATTTTCAATGGCACCCATAAGTAGGATATCCTAATTTATCTCCCCCACTAGTTTCGCTTTAACTCCATTTTATAACATATATCATAATAATATTCTCTTCCAGCAAACCACTCCTTAAGGACAGCAACTGTTTTTCATCCTTTTAACTATGTGCATGACTGGGCACATGTTAGTCACTCCATAATGTTTTCTAAATAAGGACCAATTATTCCCAGTAGATTTGTTATACTGTAATGGGAGTACTTCGGCAAATATGATCACCTGGTGTCAAGGGTTCCCAAGACCACCCCCATATTTAGAGATGCCCTATGACTCAAGGGACTCAGCATTTGGTTGTATTACAGCTACGTAATAAGAATACACAACTAGATGAGAAAGGAAAAAGATATAGGCAGAGTCTGGAGAAATCCATGTGCTTCCTTATGCTCTTGCCCTCCCACAAAAAGTCATAGAGCACATTCTTCCCCCAGCAAAGAAAATGCAGCAACATGTGTAGTTTCTGCCCAGGAAAGCCCACTAGAGACTCAGCACCCAGAGATTTTATTGGGGATAATCATGCAAGCACTCTGCCAACCATATACCAAAATTCCAGACTACCAAAAACACCTGTTCAGCATAAATCAAATTATCTGTATAAATTCTAGGCATAGTAAACCACCTTTTTGATTTAGGGAACGGTTCAAGTGCTGAGTTCCCAGACTCCAGACAAAGACCACCTTAACAAAGAAGACCTTTCTAAGGACAGCAGTCTCAGGCCTGCTATGTTAACTCTTTTCTGCATATACTTTATTAGCATATTTTGGTATTCCATTAAATGTGAAAGTAAATCAACAACTTAAATATTTTAAAATCAGTATTCTTAATCAAGTTTTTTAAAATGTACTACTCATGATTATAGTTTAACTTGTTTATTCATTGAACAAATATTTATTGAGTACCTACTCAACTATACTAGATGCTGAAGACAAAATGATAAGATATAGGTCCTGGACTCATGGAGCCTAGTCTATTGGGGGAACCATTAACTAATCACTAAACAAAAGTATGATTACGAAATGTGATACGCAGTGTGAAATGTCATCTTTTAATTACATATCACACCAGGTATCCAAGACACTGAATCTTTACATCAGCTGCAGCCTTCCCAAGTAATCTTGCTAAAGAAGTAGGTATAACTTTTTTGTCACCTAACATTCAAGCTATCTAAGGTCTGCTTATTTATCAAAGCCACACCCTTTTTTCTCAGGCTAATCACAATGGAGTAAAGAGTAAAAGGATTGGTGAGGCTCAGGGAGTCCATTTCTCTATTAGAAAACCTTTGCACCCTCCTATAATTAATGGCATTTTTCACAGCCCAAACTAAATAAAATTGAGCTATTACCTCAGATGTCAAAGCGTCTTCTTGGAAACTGGCAGTAATTTTTAACCTTCACCCTCATAGTGTTTCTTCCCTAACTCCTATAGAATAGGATTTGATTATAAGGAGAATCAGATTCAGAAAATTTACACATACTTCGATGGAACGTGCATCCTTTGAAATGGAGAGGTTTCCTAGTGGTGGGTCCAATGCCTTTTTCTCCTGTACACAATGCACGGAAATTTTCTGCAGTTTTGGGTACAATATCTGCAAACAATTCTAGGACAATTCGACCAACTTAAAAAAAAAAATGAAATAGTGTCAGAATGCAAAACAATCATATAAACAAATGATAAAAAGACAGTTGGTAAAATTGGTGACTAAGACTCCAAGTTCTCTTTTTTGGTCATTTTTCTAGTATTCAAATTTAGTCTAACATTGTCATGCATCTAGATGAATTTGAAAATTATTTTCCTACATCTTACAAATGAATCATAAATACCGTAGCCAGATGATTAGTACCATATAAGGGACCCTATGAAGTAAAATGATATGAAATTCTGAATAATGTCTTCAACATTACTCAATACTTTCAATCACCAAATAACCAATAGAAGATTAAAAATCTTTTGAGTGATCAGGTTGGCCATGTTTTAAAGTATAGCTGTATCTGTGCTCTGTGGAAACTTCCTGGTACAGCTGAAGCAAAAGCTGGCAATGTTCCCATTCTAGATAATTCCTAAGGCAGGTAAAAAAAGGGAATGTATAACATAAACGTGGGTGTGTGGGGGGCGGGAGGGGTGGTGTGTCCATAAAATCCACGGGTCCCTGAACCTTGATTATATGTACTCAAACACACTGTCTGGCCAGCAAGTCTAACATGTTCTGAACAAGAGCAAATTACTTACAAAGCAATATGCTAATCATCCACAAGAAATTTGGAGTTTCTGAGCTGCTACTAGTAGCCTAGGCAACCGCTCTGCTACACTTAACTCATTTTCCTCGAGCCAAAACAGAGGAAATAATCACCAATCTGACTGGATCTCTAAGTTAAGAATCAGTAATAAGTTAAAAGTAACAAATAAAAGTCGCTTTAATTTATAAATAATACTATAATTGCTGATACAGCTCACGTGGCAAGCCACCGCGCGACTGGAGCCCAACTGACGCATATCCCATGCGTTTTCTGAATGTCTCACACTGCAAATATAAACTTATTTTTATGCCCATCTTGATGGTGCAAGGTGGCGGGAGATGCAACCAAATCAGGAGATTTGGCACGATCCCCGAACCAGAAATTTCCAGAAATTCCCCGCACAATCGATGGCATTGTACAAGGGCGCTGGTTCGACCCAACCCTAAACGCCTGGATTTCTTCCTGCGGTCCAGTCTGGGCAGCCATCCCTCCGAGCCACAGAGCAGACCTCGGCCCGAATGGCACTCCACCCTCCGCGCCCCCCGATTCCCGGGAAGCTCAACCTCCTTGGGACCATTCCACGAATATCAGACTCCGCTCACCTCGCTCATCTCCGATGTCCACGTCAAAGAAAAACCCGGGGGTTACTTGGGTTGGAGGGCTTAGCCTGGGGGGAAGGATGCGACATTTTGACTTGCAGACGCGTTTGGAAGCGTCTCAGAGTACCTCGTGGCTTCCCTCCGGGAGCTGAAAACTTACAGTACGTCTCTCGGCGAAGACCTGGCGGCGGCGCTGACGAGTCACTTCCGGCGTAAGGTTCGTGAGCTGCAGCCCAACTTCCGGCGTCGCCGCCCCTGGGCGTTTCCTTGATCTTGAGCCGATGCGCTTTTGGCCCTGTGTTCTCTGTCCTCAGGTTCTGCTTTTCTCATTCACTGACGTTGCAGCCTCAGTTCTTTTTATTCTTTTCGCTTGCGTTTCATCGCTTTTCCTACCATCGAGGTGTAGAAGGGTTTTGGAGACAGTCGTCCCCATTCCGCCTCAGGTCTGCCTCTAACTGGTTTTTGACTGCTTCTCTGAAACTCAGTTTGCTTGTCTGGAAAATGGGAATGAAAATCCTTACCTCACAGGGTAGTTTTAAGAAATAAAGAAGTAAATCACTTCGCACAATGCTTAACACAACCTGGTGGTAGCTAATCAATAGTTGCATATTACTGTTGCCGTATTGCTATTATTTGATCATCCATTAACAGTAAGAGAGAGGCTAGGCTAAGGGCTCCAGACAGCTGAAGTTGAGAGTCCAGAAAAGAGATCAATTTTGATTCCTGACAAAACTGCGTTATTGTAGTCCATTTTTCCCTTATGGGAATTTTTGTAAACATTTAACCTATATATATGACTCACCTCTCCATAAAGCCTAATTTTGGATAAAAGTGGTACGTTCTTTAGCACTTTGTAATATTCTAATCGTTTATTCACTTATTTATTTCATCTCCCATTAGGATTAAATTACACATAGACAAGGATTTTGTTTTGTTTTGTTTTCATTGCTCTATCGCAGCTTTTCCATCTGGCACATAGTAGGTGCTCGATAAATATTTTTGAATGAATGAATGAGTTATACAGAATGCTAATAGCCTTAAGAATGCTTACAAAAGAATGTTAACAGGAAATTTTATTTCATTTTGTCTTTTATTTATAATTGAGAAGATTATCAGCTCTTCGTGCTGATCCTTTCAAAGTCTGGCAAATTAAAATTAATATAAAATGTTAATTTCTTTTGAGTTGATGCCCTTCAATTCCATGGTGTCTATTAGTTGTGGTTTCCTGAAGATCTAAGACAGCTCAGCACATAACCTTTGTGCCTCCTGACCAATAAGAGTCAAAATAAATCGTTCTCTAAACCAGTCTCATTTCCAGGCTGAAACTGGTAACTAAAACTTTCTCTCACAAATATCAAATAAAAAATTCATGTTAAAACTTTTATTCTAATCTATTCGATTATGATCAGCCTTTAATTATTGTTTCAAGAATTGTCACTTTTATGCCATAACCTCCTAACTATATTATCATGATTAATATCATTATGATTAAGTAGGCAGCATAGTTAAATGCTTCTACTCATCCATAGACTTCAGAGTTTCAAAATCCAGTCTAATAAAAGATACTAATTTGTGACTTTGGACAAGTTATTTAGCTTCTCTGTACCTCAGTTTCCTCATATGTAATTAGGATTATTAATGTATCTTAAGGTTTTTATAGGAATTAAATGAATAATATTTAGAATATAATTTAGTATCTGCATGCATAGTAATGTACTAAGATAAGCAATTATTAATCATAATAGCTAACACTTTAATTATAATAATTACTAATATCAACATATTTCAAAATGAAAGTTAAAACGGAAAAAGTGTTTTGAAGATGCCTCTGCATTCTTAGGAAATATAACATGATTCTTCCTGTTATACAGGTTTCTAGGTGTAAAAGACAAAATGTTACTCACTGTATCTAGATTTTCAAAGTACTGTAAGCTGTCATATTCCTAGAACCAACCTGAACAATAGAATTATACTTTTCAAAACCACTCCAGAACTGATCTCTAGTAAAAAGATAAATCCTTCTAGAAGACAACCTGTCCCATTTTCAGTCTGCTTACTTAAAACGAACCTTCTGAGTTCTGAAGTTTTTTTTGCCCATGTGTAGGAAGGAACAAAACCAAGAACAGGCACTGTTTTTTAAGGCTAAGAACATGATTTCATCTGGCTAGGACAGAGGAATATTTGCTCTAAGAGCTCTATTATTGTTACTTCTATTTCTGTAACATTCCTCATAAGTGTGGTGGGATGATATTAAAGATTATCACCCTGTCCAGTATTCACTTTACCCATCACCCAACCCCACCAAGCACCTAGACATTCTGATGCATATTGTTTTGAGAGAAAGATGTGACCACAAAAAAAAAAAAAAAAAAGAGGAAGAAAAAGGAGACTCTTCTTAACCTTACTTGCAAAAGGCTTTGCTTTACAGGAACTAAAGACCCCTAGCATAGCAAGAGATTGTACAAAACATCTTTTGTAGAGCAAAAGCTTTCCAGTGGCAAAAAAAAAATTAAAAAATTTAAACAAAAACAAACAGATCAGAATGGAAAAGCACCTCTCAGGCTCTGCCTGGTAAATGTATGACTATCTTAGGATAATTAGAGGTTTTCTGAGCTAGAACATTGAACCTGTGGGAGGGGACAGCAGATGCCACCAGGGGACAGTAGAGCCTTTGTCATCAGAAATTAATCTCACAGACAAATGGTGCACTAGACTTCATGCCTGAGGACTCCCAATATGACAATATTATTCTAGGATCTGGAAATGATATGACAAAAATACAGACAGGCAGACAGGCAGGCAGGCAGACACAGAAAGACAGACATATGATCAGTTTACAATAACACTGGGTAAGAGAGGATGTGTATTTTCCTTTTCTGAGGAGTAATCGTAAGATTAATTTTAACCGTTCAGTTGTAAAAGTTTTTTTTTATTCTGATAGAATAAAATCAATGATACAATGATTTGCATCAGGAAAACTATTGTTTAAATCCTTAGTATTCCTTTCCTCCAAAGAAATCTAACTAAAAGGGCTTCCTTAAAATGGTTTATATAACCATTGCAAACAAAAATAATTGGCACCTATTGATCATTGTCAGGCTATATGCCAGGCTCTGTGTTAAGTGCTTACATACTTTCTGTTATTTAATTGTCAAAACAACTGTCTTAGGTAATCTATTACCTATTTTACATATCAGACAAATAAGTGCTAGAGATGTTGAGAAAAGTCATCTGGTATAATTCTAAAGCTACTTCATTATGTACTAGAAAGGGAGAACCTGACAATCTACCTTTAAACCTATAATGTTTAAATATTGCATAAAAAATATCATTTAAAGGGCTCATGAGCTCCTGATGACATTAACATAGAACTTGTTTTATTCTTACAGAACCTGGCTTTGATCTGGCCTTATAAAGTGGATTAGGCTTCTGTACCTTTTGTAAGATACTCTGTATAGAATGTAAACTGGGGCAAATAAAACATCTTCCATTTAAATTTTAAAATTTTCTTCTAATCACTTTACATGGAGATTAAATAGTTGATGCCAATCTTCTGGCATCTCCATGAATTTCCCTAATTTGGGGCAGAGATTGAAAGCAAAAGAAACTAACAGATATGTAAGTAGCAAATCCTGGTGACTTGCACAAGGGTTACACTAAGTACAAGAGTTTATATAGAGAGGGTCTGTAAGGGCCTATTGATTGACAGAGACTTTTGAGACATGTTGAGAATAAATCAATTAGGATTTTTAGCAAGGTTAACATTAAAAGATTGCATTTTAAAAAAGACTTTCTGTTCTAGCAGGAAAACAAAATTGAAGGGAGCCGTAATGGATACAAGGAGGGAAGTTAGCCAGTTACTGGTGGTAAGAAGATGAGTTTAGCTCATGCTAAAATGGTGATAGTAAAGATGGATAAAAATCGAAGGATGAGAAAGGCATATATGGGGGGTGAAACCAAATGTTCTAAGTAATAGATTGGATATGGGATGTGTCAGAAGAAATGGCTTTCTGGAATACACACTTGAAAAGATGATGGTACAGCTATTTACTTGAGATGGGGACACTGGAAGAAGATAATATTTGAGAGGAATATCATAAGTTTGTTCTTGGATGCACTGAATTTGAGGTAACTTTAAGACATTCAAGTGGAGATGTTGAATGGTTAATTGGATATATACTAGGAGAAGTCTAAGATCAAGAAAGAAATTTAGATGTCATTAGTATTAGAGATGATAATTTCATGGAGACAGGTGTGATTACTGGAGGGAGAGAGTAGACGTGAGTAGAGAAGAGGTCCTAGGACAGAACCTTAAGGAGCTGCAATGTTTAAAGGCCAAGGAGAGAAGGATATGTCTGCAATGGATGCAGAGAAGAAAAGTAGGAAGACAAACTAGGAAGAGGATATGGTATCGTGGAATCTAGGGACAGGGAATGTTTCAAGGAGAATGAAGAACAGGTTGACTGTCGAACCTGAGAGGTTAAGTTAAAAAGAGGACTGATAAACATCCACTGGACTTAATGACATGGAGGTCTCTGATGACTTTGCCAAGATGTTAATAGTCAATAGATATTACATCAATATTAGAATATTATATCTCTAATGGAATAATTTGGGGTAATTAATGTCTTAAATTCACAGTTATTTATTCCTGATAATCTTAACATTATTTTTGCTGTCCTTAAATTAATTAAAAATGATAAGCACAATATAGAATTCATATAAACATATAAATGTCTTTGGAAAAAGAATTTATTTCCATGGCAAGATCCACTTCCTTTAGCAGAATGATTCGTAGAAATTGAAAACTAAAACATTACTGAATACCTATGTGTGGCAGGTACCTTTACTTATCTTATATGTATCTTCTGTATCCTAATATCAATTTCAACTATTCTTGATAATATTGATTACTGGTGGAGACAGTTGGAAGTTCAAAAGGGTGAGCTGGCACATAAAAGTTATTGGGTTCTCTTTCCTATATCATATCTCACCAAAGTTGATATGTCCAAAGTTGAACTGTCATCTACAAGTCTCCACACTCAAATTATATCCATCTCTTACCTTCTTTATTTTTTAAAGGTATCATGGGCTATAAATAGTCAAGATCTCACTCTGCAGAAACCATCTGTAACACAGTAAGTATTCAGTAATGTTCATTGTCACAGTTTGTCATTTTTCCCTCTGTGATACCTCTCAATCCTGTTCAGGAGCTTTTTGTACTTAACCAAAATATTCACTAATGGGTCTGCCATCTCAAGGTTCTTCCCTAATGTATAAGAAGAACATTAAGTAACATGGTGGATGGCATCCTGATAATACCAAAAACAAAGAATGTACTACTATCCAAGAGATTTTCTTGTATTGACCCTCAAAACCAACTATACAAATGAACTGTTGTTATTTTTACAGGTGACCAGAATAGTATTGTCTATCAAGGCATATAGATTTCTAGAATATGAATATGTAGGATGGATTTGATTAGCAAAGCCACAGAACTTAATGGTTATTATGTTCCTTAGGCAATTCCTGCTGACTTTTCCGTATTATCAGCTAAGCTTTTAACAGTCTGTATTGTAGCTACATCACTAGTGACAATGTGAAATGAAGGATTTCTGTGCTGTTGATTGAAGATTAATTTAAATGCCCTGGATACCAGATCAGTGGGCAACAAAGAAATGGGGTTGTATTTTTGTCCACAGAATGGAATATCTCATCTCACTAAGAAGGAAGTTTTCAGAGAGGGTTATGACTTTTCTTGAACTGCAAACAATGGATCTATTTAAATCCTGGAACTCTGTTGAAAACCCCAGAAATCTATAGTACAAAGAATCATCCAAAAATGTTAACTTTAGCTATAAAAACTGCAAGGCTGGTATTTTGATCTCATTTTGCAGAGAAGGAAACTGGCTTAGAGAGCCTAAAGAACTGTACCTCAAGGTCAGATTGTCACAGCTGTCCTTGCTTCTATTGCAGGCCATAAAATATGCCCCCTGGGGCAAAAAAGAATCACTCTATTCTACCTGGATGTTTGGGAACATCTGCCAAAATTAAAATTTTGTTTTTATCATTAGTGATGTGAGTTGATGCTTTTCAGAAAATTTAGCCAACACATTCAGTTACTTCTTGAACATTTCCTTAAAAATGATGGTTGTATCAAGCTGTGGAAGGAGGCTGTGTGTTCAGGTCATAAATAAAATAAAATATTTTAAGCTTAAAAATAGAGAGTTTAGATGACAATGATAGATTACACAATTAAATTGGAATTTGATTTAGGAAAACAATTCCTATGTGTTCAGATTCTTGAGACATGCTAGATGAGGACTGTATTCATTTGATTACTTTTATGTTTAATAAAATACTCAAATATAATAAAGTGATAATATTTGCTGAAGTACTTCCATTAGTAGTAAAATACTGGGAAACACTGGTTATTATTCAGCAGACATTATTCAATACATAACATGAGCCAGGCCTGGCACATAATTATAAGAATGAGAAATAGAATTGCTGTTTTTAAGGAGTTCACTGTTTGCTAAAAGAGACATCATTATAACATAAGTATAATGTAGAGGTAGACTCAAGATACTATGGGCAAAAGTTGGGAGATGTGACTTTGGAGATCTCTCACAATTTTATAGCAATTAACAAAATATAACAAAAATTCTATATTTAGATACGTTCACTTTGGTATTAGTAAAAGAAAAAAGTACAGTGTTCATTAAAAATACATTAATAAATATACTTTCTGAGAGGCAGATTGGTTCTTCCCACAAATATTTCCTAGCTACATTTTATATGCTGGCACTGGGCACTTATAATTATGAGACACAAAGATGAATTAGAAAGTAGTCCTGCTCCCAATGAATTACAGTCAGATGCAAAAAGGTAGAAAGTGATATGTCCTTATCACATGTAAACCTGGTAAGCTAAAATGGCTGCAAACCACTCATGGCAATAGTCTAGTTACAGCAATAAATCATCTTGATTGTTTAATTTGTACCAAGCACTGCATTTTCCCAGCCAACCTATTCAGAATGTCCATTTTCCTCATTTTACACATAAGAAATTAAGCCCTAGAGAGTTATTTTCCCAAGCTCGTATGCTAATAGGGGACAGGGCTAATCTCACATCTGTTGCTTCTAAATATTTATATCTGATATTTCTTCTACTGAATTCAAGCCAAACATTATTGACCATTTACTGGGCATGATACTACTGTAAAAAAAAAAAAGATCAGGAACAAATTTTGTGTGTAATTAAGACATAAATACTATAATATGCCAAGGTAAATGCAATAGTAAAAAATATGTAAAGTATGCTACTGAAACCATGTAGGTGGAAGCAGCACTCACTAGAGGAGTCAGGACAGATTTCAGAAAAGTCATCAATTTAAACTGAGGTTTGATTTCTTTATTCAGTATTTTACATGTATTCAGTGTTTGTGAGGGGTGGGGGGTATGTGTGTGCATGTACACAAGTGTGAGCATCATAGCATAGTTTCAAGAGTGGACATCTTTTGGCCAACAGACAAGGAACATTTAAAGGTAGAAGAATCCATGCGTGTGAAGGATTGGAATCATGAAAGATCATAGATTAATCAGAAAAAAAAAACTAGATAATATGGTTTGGGGAAACTAACTACAGGGCAAGAAGTTGGAATGGTAAACTGGGATCACATTAAGAATACTTAATGGACTTGTCTTAACATCCATTTTATGGCAGAAGGAAGCTCTCAGTCATTTAAAAATTATTTCTGGAGTAAGAAAAAAATGAGACATGAGAGCCTGAAATTGGGCAACATTGGCTTGATAGATAGTCACTGATCTGACAATTACAGTGGTAGGATGCACAAGGTTTGCTAATGGACTGGAAATAGGGAACAAGGGGTGAGATAAAATAGTTGAAGAGGATACTGAGATTTTTAGCTTAGTTCAGTCCATAGATGGTGATGCCCTTATCAGGACAAGGAAATACAAAGAGAGGAGCAAGTACAGTAGCCAGAAGAAAGATGAGAGGGTGGGAGCTGAGGGAAAAAAAAAAAAATTTGGTTTGTATTGCTCTAATGTAATGTAACTAAATAGAACAAGAGAGTTAAAAATTGTGAGTGTGTCATTTAATTTGCTTTGAATGCTGAAGGATTTAGGATTTATAACTACATAATTATTTCAATTTAAAATTCTTAAACATTTTAATAATAAGTAAGCTTCCAGTCAAAACCTGTAATTTTTTTTTATTCAAAATCAACATTAAAAACTAATTTTGCTTTCAACTAAAGGGCTCAAATTATACGTATGTTTTTTACTATTTCTGTGGAATAGAGCACAATTTATATCTTCCACATGAATGAAAGTTTGAACAAATAATTTCAGAATTCCTTTTAAAGCATCATTGAAGAATACATGACGAGTCATTATATCTGCAATAATGAAGAAAAAGAGCAAAACAAACATTTTATGAGGTAATAATAGTTATTTTCAAAATATTTTACAAGTAAAGGAAAATAAATTTTAAAAATGTAATGCAAGTTTTTTTTTTTTTTTTTGAACTCTCATGCCTTCTTTTTAGGCTACTACTTCAGTGTATAACTTGAAAAGAAACCTTTTGGTTTTTTCCAGTTCATTTTTTTTCTTAATTGTTAAATAGATATTTGACACCACTCTTTAAATTAAGAGTGAACTTAGTTCTACTTAGCTCTCCATTATTGGCAAATTCTAACTATAAAAAATAATAATAAAACCCCTATAAAGGTCATTATCATTCAAACTATGTTGTATGTCTCTACATACCATTATTAAATTGTTTCTATGCAAAGTTATATTTTGCTGAGTAGAATATTTCTGAATTATATCAACTTTTACTTCACTGTACAAATACTAAAAGATGTATCGAAATTAAGAATTATTAACATTGTACTGTGGTACCTTTTTTGAAGACACTGAGTTTGTGACTCCTGATAGAGAATTTCTGAGCAGCTATATCAAAAAAAACTTGTAAACATAAAATCATCCCCTAGGATAAGTTATGTTTAGCTATAGGGTGACAAATATATTTAATCTAGAATATTCAATTATGGTCTTGACGTATATGCATTTATGCAATTTTAAGTGTGTCAAGTACATGCAGGGCAATATATGATTTCACTTTACATTTTTTTAGTCCATATTGGGCAACAGTAAAGAACACGTGTTCTGAGTTAGACAACCTGGGCCCAAGTTACTAAATGTCTACTTGTTTTTATCAGTTTTCTTATTTAAAATTGGAATAATAATTATAACTACTCGATAGGGTAATTATTAGAATTAAATGAGTTAAAGCCTGTAGAATATCGAGAGGAAAAAGTAAAGTGTATGTGGTAAGCAGGGAATAAATGCTTTAAGTTTATTCATTTTTCTAAATAAGAATAGAAAGAATGCTGTAAAGTTTGAATAAATAGAACAAATTCACAAACAGCTGTTGACATTTATTTTAGCTCATATGTAAATTTCTACTTACGTATCTCTTTATCAACACATACATAAAGTTGGCTAAAGCAGACATAAAGACTATCTATGAGGATTACATGCAATGAATTATTCTAAGTAGTCATATCCCAGATTCCTAGTGACAATGAATAAATGATCTCATGATATTTATAAAATCTAAAGGCTGTGTTTTTTCATTTTTCTGAGTGTGCTTAAAGAACACGTTAAAGAACAAACAAAAAACGCCTTCTCTCATGTCCTAGTAAATAACCAAGGAAATGAACAACAAATCTACAACAGTTGAAGACATTTAGGGATCTGTAACTTCTAAGGAAACAAGTCGATGTTCTCCACATGCCCCCACATCTAGTGGAGATTGCTTAACCAAAAATATCATTTATTCCTAAATTTTAAAATGTCTATGCATGGTAGGGAAGAAATAAAAGTTATTTTTAATTATAGAAGTGTTAATGAGTAAAAAAGCCAAACAAATTGTGCTGTTTTCTTCTTTCCGATCTCTGTGGTCAATCAGCTGAATATGCTAGTCATTGTTTCCAAAATGTGCCCCCAACTCTAGTGGAAAAAAAGATCTGACTGAGTAATGGATTTTTGTTGACTTATGTATTTATTTTCATACGGCTATAATTTTTTATTAGATAAGATCATTTAAGTCATTATAATGTTTAGATTAAATGTAATTTAAAACACTGTCTTAATAATAATTTAGCTAGCTTGCTCTTTTCCGGAAATAGGTATCTTTATCTGAAATATGTGAAGATTCTGAGAGTACTTCCTAATAGGAACGATAATTAGATGTGAGACGATATTCTTCAGAATGCTTTGAATGATGCATCAATAGAACCTCAACTGTAGCATGTAAAAATAAATCATAACATTAATTATTTGAGTATAAATCATGATTTTTGTGGCCCCAGGTTTTTCCAATAGCTCATTATCTAAGCAACCCAGCTACTCTAAAGAATTATAAAGTGTGTATCTGGATGCCTAAAGCTTATTCTTTCAAAAAGATGATAAATTTTAAACAATATATCTTTTAAATTATTCTAAAATATGTGCCACGCCCCTCTGCCTTTGAACCGTTTACATTGAATATGATTGAGCATATTATTGTTGACTCAAGCTGTGATTGTTTATTAAGCTATCTGTTTCTCGCATATTCTGAATGCTATCAATGATTATTAAAATATCTTTACTATGCACTCTTAACTACCCTAACCTAGCCTGCTATCATTTCACAATTTCTATATTGGTGTTTATTTATTATTCTGTCTTCTATTGAGTTCAGATTGCCAGATGTCAATTGTCTCTGTTTATCTGCCTCTCTCTAGCAAAAGATCTCCCACTTCTGAGTTGTAGGGAGAAGTTTCAGGTAGATAGCTAACCTTTTAGTAATTATGTGTCCAATAAAATACAATAGACACTAAGGGAGGAGTGATTCTCTTATAATAAAGGCATGTGTGTTTTGTAACAATGATTTGTGGACATTTTATGAAATTTAAGCTTGGCTGTCACATTAAATGTCCTGTGAATGAGGTGATTATCAATATTTTGCATGGAATATCAATCATGCAGTGCCTTGTTCACATCTTCAAAAGTGGTTTGTATATGTTAGCTCATATAAAAATAATAGCTGATTACACCTGAAAATTTTAAAATTATGCCTATGTCTTAGCTGATTTAATGTCATCTGTTGGGTAGGCTTTCTTTGATTACTCTATCCAAAAGAGATGATACTCTCTTTAACCTCTAAATTTTATTCTTCTTTATTTTTCTTCAAGGCATTATCTAATATGTTCATTATATGCCAAATTTCCACTGAATTTAAGCTCCATGAGGCTAGGAAATCTGTTTTTCAGTGACATAATTCCAGTCAGACAGAAAGAGCTCAAGGCATTTTACTGAATGAAAACTTTATACAGGCAAAATCATGATGTCCCTTTCCTTATGATGAGGTGAAATTTCTAAAAATGGTAACTTAAAGTATATATTTCATATCAATTTACATGACTTGTACCTCTTAAGTGGGTATGAAGATATGAATGAGAAAAACTCGGCAACTTTCAAGTGTTGCAAGAAATGTGTCACTTTGAAAGAAGCTTTGACTTCATGTAACATTGGTTTTGAAACACAAGCTTGGACAAAAATTTAATCTTTGTAGGATTGTGGAGAACTAGATGACATAAGCTCTCAAACATCAAAAATCATGAACATTTTATGAATAATAAATATTCTACATAAGTAAGGTTAGTGGCCACAGTTAGTAGGGCAAGTCATAGAAAGGCCAGAGTTTTACATTTCCTACTCAAAGAGCACAGTTTAATAATGAAGCTCAGATTATGGAATCATACAGACTAGTTTGAATCCTATTATTGCTGTGCGATCTCTGAGCAAGATATTTAACATTTAGAACCACACTTCCTCATCTTGAATATTGGCATAAGGATGTCAATCTTGTGTTGCTTCTGATAGAATTAACTGTGCATTTGCTAGTGCAGTCAGGATAGCAGGCATGTGCCTGATTTTCTTTTTTTTTTTGGTAGATTTTTAAAACTCTGTGTTAAGTTATGCCTAAGCATGAAAATTTCAAATCTATTTTTAAAAAGTTTTATATTCATATCAAAATTGAGCAGAAGACACAGAATCCTCATACACTCCCTGCCCCGTGGGCACCCTCACTATCAACATCTTGCACCAGAGTGGTACATTTCTTACAATTGGTGAACCTACAATGAGACGTCATAATCCCCCAAAGTTCATGCTTTACATTAGGGTTCACTCCGGGTGTACATTCTGTGGATCTGAATAGTGTGTAATGACATATATCCATTATTACACTATCGTGCAGATTAGTTTCACTGCTCTAAAAATCCTTTGTGCTCCAGCTATTCATCCCTCCCTTCCTCACTAACCCCTGACCTCTTGTCTTCACAGTTTTACCTTTTCCAGAATGTTGGAATCATATAGTATGTAGCCTTTATTAGAAGAAATTATTTTAATTAGTTTCAAGTATACAGTACATTGGTTAGACATCTATACAGTTCATAAAATGAATCCCCTAATTACTCTCCCCTTCCCCTCATCCTCCACCTAGCCAACGTATTCATTCTAATTGCATTTCCTATGCTGTGCTCCCCATGCTTGTGACCAGCCATTAGCTACTAATTTGTACTTCTTTAACCTTTCGTGCTATTCTCTCAGTCCCCCAAACCCCCTCCCCTCTGTCCATCACCAAATTGTCACTATATTTGTAAGTCTGTTTTTGATTAGTTTGTTCTTTTTATTCTTTAGATTCCACATATAAGTGAAGCCGTATATTGTTTCTCGTTCTCTGTCTGATTTAAATACCTTCTAGGTCGATCAAAGCAATATCTTTTTTCCATCCTCTTCTTTTAGTCTGTGTGTTGTTTTAATCTGAAGTGAGCCTCTTATAGGCAACATGTAAGGGTCTTGTTTTCCTTTCCATTCATCCACTCTATCCTTTAGTTGGAGCACTTAAATTCTTTTCCATCGAGGCACTATGGATAGAAATATAGTTGTTAACAGTCTTTATTCCGGGTTTTGATACATGTTTTTTCTTCTTAAAGAAGTCCCTTCAAATACTTCCTGTAATACTGGATGGTGGTAATAAATTCCTTTAGCTTATTTTTCTTCTGGGAAATCTTTTGTCTGTCCTTCAACTCTAAATGATAGCTTTTGCTGGATAAAGTATCCTTGGTTGAGATCCTGGGTTTATACACATCGAATATGTTGTGCCAAGCAGCATATTCAAGGTCCTGCATAGTTTCTTCTGAGAAGAGGCTGCCAGTTTTATGGGTGTCCCTGTGATGGTAAGTAACTGCTTTTAAGATTCTCTCTTCGTCTTCAAGATTTGGCATTTTAATTATGATGTGTCTTGGTGTGGGCCTCTTGGGTTTCTGTTTGGGGAACACTCTGATCTTCCTGGGGTTTTAAATCCCTTTCCTTACCAGGTTAGAAAAGTTTTCCATCATTATTTCTTCAAATAGCTCTTCAACATGTTGTTTCCCTCATGTACCCCTATGACATAGATATTTTTACATTTAATAGTGTCCCATAGACTCCTTAAATTATTGTTATAGTTTGGGTTCTTTTTTTTTTTTTTTGGCCAAAATATTTGAGTGTCCTTGGCTTTTCCATCCTCTATATAGGTCATGTGCTCCTCTTCTTTATTCACTTTGTTTATTCCATTTAATTAATACTTACTCATCTCAATAATGAGTTCTTCATTTCAGACTGGTTCCCTTTTATAATTTCCATTTCCATTTTTAATGGTTTTTATCTCTTGTTGAATTCTCCACTGAATTTATCTACACTTCCCAAAAATTTTGTCATTGTGCATCTTTTGAACTCTGCATCTGTTAGATTGCTTGACTCCCATGATTTCTGCATGTCTGTTCTGTTTTCTCATATAGTTTCCACTTCTTCATCTTCCCATTTTGCCTGCCTTTCCATGTCTGTTTCTATGTACTAAGCAAGGCTCCGATGTCTCCCGGTCTTATTAGTGTGGATTTGGTGAAGTAGGTGTCCAGTGGCACATTCTGAGAGGGGTCCAGCAGCAGGCCAAATTTACCCCAAAGCTCTGCCCCTCCAGGGCTACCCTGTTAAGATTCAGCAAGCAATCCACAGATGCTGTGCTTATAGTTGCCTCGAAAGGCCACACCAGAAACCTGAGGCCGCCTCCTCCACTGTGAGTCTAGGCGCTCCTCAACAAGGAGCACCTGACTGGCCACGGACACACCTGGATGTGGCTTGGTTGGGGCTGTGACTTGGAGAGAGGAGGGTTTAGCAGAATCCTCTGGACAGAGCGCCTCTGTTATCCAGTGAGATGATGTCACAGCTATGGCCATGCCTGTGTCCCTGCACTGGGAGGGGTTGGGCTCAACAGAGAACAATGGACACCCCCGGCACTTCTGTAACTCAGCGCGTCTCGCCTAAGCCTCTCACTCCGACAATGTCTCCCTGTAATCCCTGGTGCCTCCACGTGCACCAAATAGGCACTGGTGCTCAGAGCCAGCAGGTCTGACGCTGAGAAATTCGCTCGCGGATGCAGCCCCTTTAAGAGACGTCTGCTTCTGTCGCTGCCACAGCCTCCATCTTACTCAGCGCCTGCGGAACGCCGGACTGGGCAGCCCCGTGTCCTCGCCCCGTCCTACCTTCTGCCGTTGCAGGGTGCTTTCTTGGATTTCTTCACAGTCGTATGGCTTGTTCCTCTGAATCTCAGGCAATTTTTCTTTGCTGCTGCTTGTTGTTTCGGTTACAATTTTGATTGGTCTCAGAGGTGGCGCGGGGTAATCGGGATGTTAAACAAGACAGAGCCTCTGTCATCTACACCATTTTTTTTCTCTAGTATATTGCCTTTATGATCTCTCTCTTTGAAAATTAATTTTGTAGATGAACGTGGTGGTGATAAAAACTGTTAGACCTAATTCAATACCATGAAGCTCCAAACACTCACTGTTAATGTCCAGGGATGAATAATGAAAATACATGCATAACCGGTAGACAGCATAGTGCCAATTTGTTAATTAAAAAATAAGAATTTATTGTTCCGGTGACTGGAATAACCAGCACATTCATTTCACATAGACATTCTTAGATGACAAGTCCCATAATCATCAAAGTCATTTTCTATACTTCCCATGAGACATCCCTATCCATGGAAGTGGAAAAAGTTGAATTCCATATGGTCATTACTTATTTTTTCCTTAAGGACGCTTATATGAGGCCAGATCATAATCCAAAGTTAACTTGGTAAACATGAAACCAGTACAAATGGGGAAAATTGATGAAAGTAAAAAAAATTTTATGACCTAGTATACCCATTTCGCAGTGGGGAATGTTTTGTAAAGGGAGCCAGTATCCTTTGCTGGTTAAAAGCACAGTGCCTGGAAGATAGGATGCTCATAGTAAATGTTAGCTGCTGCAGTAATGACAAAAATTACTCTCTGATCCACTGGAATTGGCTTAAATGGCTGTACTGAATTTTTAAAATTACTTATGATTATAGAATTAACCAATTTCCTTTGTAATGAAACACGTACCTTTACCTTTTTTATTATATGAATGTATTCCAGCAAACTATGCCACGTACAGATGTCCTTGCATATCTATGTCCTTAAGGATTTTAGACTGACCTTTTGATTTATTTCTTTGTGGTCTTGTGTTTCTCTTACTTACAAATTCTTGAGATTAAGGAGTAGGAGAGATCTGTGTCCCCAGAAGTGCCATTTCATAAATGAACACTAAATGTTTTGTAATGCGTATGGAAATTGAAACCGTCTCCCAAAGATGTTTCAGAGGGACTCTGACCAACTGATGGAGCATTTAGGCTGGGATCCAAATATGCTCATTCAGAAGTTGGATCACTCTGACGAATAACGTTGGAGGCCAAGGCTTTGAATTGAGCCGCTTTCTCTCTGTAAGCTTCTGTTTCGAAGCAGTGATCCCAACCCATCCTGTATGCCGAGTAATAGATGGATATTAAAAAATGGGCTGCAGTAGTGTTCTGAAAAAGCAACTTGACAACTGCATTTTCTGAAGCAAATGTGGAACCTTCTGACATTTGTAAATGTGCAATTGATTACGGGAAACATGGCAGTTTTCATGGTGTAAATTTGGATGGCTCAGGTTCAAGTTGCCATGTTTCAGAAGGGTGCGTATATGCTGAAGAGACCTCAAAAAGTTGCGATACACAAAGTGATATGGTTTTTCAACACTATGCTTCTTTAGATGCCACAAAGGTGCGATAAATAACTCTACCGTGTCCAGCCACTCAGCAGCACATGGAAAGGGAACCGATTTTGAATACCAGCATCCTGTAATTTAGCAATTCTAACAATGATTTATTTTTCTGGAAATAGGAACAGAAACGGAGTCGTACCTGGAAATAGATGTTGCTCGAGAGGGTTTTTTAAATTATATCTTTTGAAGGTAAAAAATAAAAGCATGGTTATGGGAACAATCAAAGGTAGGAGACTGATATGGATAATGCATATAAGAAATGGGGGAGCTATTCAAACAATATCTTAGAGCTGGTGAACGGAAGATTGAATCTCTTGTACTGGTGAAGGTAATGGCTCCAAAAAAACACATAAGAATCCATTTAAAAGAACAGGAAACAAGGCAAAGAATGTTGGTGTAAATTCTGGTAATCTGATGGATTTCGTGATGGGAGTGATGAGATCGCAGCAATAGTGTGAGCAGTGCAGTGAGTGGATGACAGATCAGGTGATGAGAATAAAGGCTGAATTCCTAGGAAAGAGGAAGGGTAGATAGAAATAGCAATGTGGTGCACTTAGAATCTTACATTGCCAGTAGGGAGTATAAAGACTGTAGCAAACAAATATAGAAGAGAACAAATAAGCCATTACTTGAGAAGGCAGAAGAAATAATAACATCAGGGGAGGGGTAGATTTGCCTTATGGCAAGGTTTTATCTAAATTAAAATCTTATCTTCACCTACTCTTACTAAATTTTTTTCCCGTAGTTTCCTGTTGCTTTAGGAAAATAAGTTTCAATACTTTTAATATGACCTAAAGCTATATACCAGCTCCTTCCATCTTCTGGCCTGTCTCTTATTTCTTTTCCCTCTCTCACTCTTCCAGACTGAATAAATACCTATTAATTATTTAGACCTGCCATTGTTTCTCTTCCTTCTTGTTTTGGCATATTTTGTTCTCTCCAATTAAAAGTCTTCTTTCTCTCCATATCTCCCTCTTCTTGATTTAAAGGATTTCAGATCTTATAAATAGTATTTTACCAAGGTCTTTGTACATATATGTTATAATTTATAAATGTATAACATCATGATCTCTTTGAATTAATTTTTCTAAATATATTTTGGATAATTTTAAAGGTATAGTTTATAATTTACACAGAATAGTTTATAGAGTTTAAATAAAAATCCCATAAACTTTGCATTGCTTATGTACATATTATATGTATTATCTATATACTTATATTTGGTTTATATTTTTTATAATATTTTAGTATACTCAGTGAGCTTACCAGCCTTAAAGCATCACAATGTCATATCTTAAATAATAGGGAGAGAAAAAATATTTCACATGTTTGCAGATATTTAGTTGAAAAATCTATGTCAATCACAATATCTTCTATGCCAACCTTAGTGGCTTAGGCTGGCCTTTGTTTATTCTATGAAGCTTTACTGTTATATATGAGAAAGTTCTGGCCTTCATACAAATCACAATCATGATGATTGGTCTTTATCATTATCTAAAAAGAATAATATTTGATAACTGACATCTGCATATATACAAAGGTTAAACTGTCCAGAGAGCTAAATGAGAAAACTATGAAAAATAAAGCTTTAATCAGATGTAAAGAGCAAAAGAAAAATTACACTTAACTCTATCTTTAAGTGACAGAGAGTTCCAATGATATAATTTTTATTAGATTCATCAGAGAAAAGTCCAAATAATAATAGAGATTCCATAAGATAGTGTTGAATATTTTGAACAAATATTAGTATCAAACAATTCTTGGGGGATAAGCTACCACTGAGATTGTGTAGACAGAGAAAAAGCAGACTACAAAAGTGATGTTACTGACTGAAGCCAAACATAAAAGTCAAGACTCATCAAAATCATCAATGCGGGTTTTGGTAAAACAACAAAAAAGCATCTATTGGGACTTAAACTTCCCTCAAAATATTTCCTTTTGTTCTCTTAATTATACAAGGCCTAAAAGTAATTTAAACAGTAATTTAACAATATTTTAATTTCTACAGCACAACTTGGTGAAACGTTTTATACTTTTAAGGAGCTCCGCCCACTCTATACTAAAAATGAAATACACGACCAAAAAAAAATCTAATGCTTATGACACTGCTATCATAACCATATATAAAAAATATAAAGTATTACTTAACTGACAAAAAACAAAAAGAAAACTCATAGGGATATATTTTTTATATTCTCAACTGTAGTTATTAACAACCTGAATGCAAATTAATCACATTCACCTTTCGATCACTCAGCAGCACATGTAAAAAAAATGGTTTTGACTAGCCTTCTGTAAACCAGAAGTCCAACAAAGAATTCTCAGCTAGTTTTGCTGTATGCTCTGAAATCTCAAGTGGTATTTACATCACGTACACGAAGTAATTTCATTTCTTCCCGATATTTCATTTGAATACATTTTACAGTTGGTCAAACAGTTTTATCCAGTATTCTAGAGAGGAGTAAATGGAAAACTCA